>CAJNDV010032801.1:22344-38626 GCA_905221635.1 Symbiodinium sp. CCMP2456
TTGAAGGTTCAGGGTTTAGGGTTTAAGGTTCAGGGTTTAGGGGTTTTCGCCCCTACCGTGTAGCGGTTAGGGTGTGGAGTGTAATATAGGGGCCTCAAGAATTACCTATACCATTTTGGCGGGGTTCCTTGTTATAACTTATACTATACTTAAGGACCTCCAAACCCTCTTCTAATTACTAAGGCCTCCATAGTAGGGTGCCGGGTTCTGGGTGCAGGGTTTAGGGTATGGGGTGTGCGGTGGAATCTCTCGTGATGAAGGGTTTTCATCGTGTTTATAGTGCTTGATGCACGCCGTAGAAGGCTTGGGGTAAGGCGCTACTGGTTTATGAGAACAGGGTTCTGGAGAACGTAACTGTCGAAGTAGATTGTTCCTCCCGTATCATCACCGGTTGCCCCTCAACAACAGGGGCTTATTTATTCAGATTCAAGAAGGAATCCCAAAGCCAAGAAGGCACAAAGGGTACTGCTGGGGAGCGAGCAAATTCACCTGAAGGAGTATCGCTTGCCCATCGAAAAGGGATATTGGATCCTCTGCGTACGGCTCAAAACAATCGAGCCGCCAGAACCCTAAACCCTAAACCCCTAAACCCTGCAACCCTACCAACCGCGAACCAAATTCTCCGAGGCCCCGGCAGAGCGAAGGCGACGGAGGGCACGGCGATGCGCGATGCAAAAGAAGCTGAGATGCTGCACTGGGCCACCTCAGGGGTCCACTTACTGAGAACTATACCCAAAGGCCCCATAGTAGTTCCTTTTTGGGGTTACCTTATAGGATTCTATATATATGAACCCCAAAAAGGAACTACTTTAGGGCCTATGGGTATATAGAAGGGTTCCTTCAGGGTCATAGCCTTGTCTTTTAGGATTCTCGCAAAGCTTTCAGAAGGATGGCATTACGATTTCGAAGCTCTAGGTTTCTGCGAAGGCTTCGCCGGAAGGGACACAAGGAAGGATGCCTGCCGAAGTGGAGGAGAGGGAAAAAAGGGCCCGCGACACACGAAGCCTAAACTCTACCCCCTAAACCCCTAACCCCTAAACTCAAAATGCGCAGCTCGCCTGCTGCAGCAGCACTGAAGCGCTAAAACGGGTAATGAGCACCTGAGACGTGGTGGCTTTTCAGGGCTGACCATGGTCTTGGACGGGTCTTACTAGGGTTTTGTACTGGCCTCTATTTCGGTCTTGTAAGGCTTTGTATTTGTAAGGGCTTCACAGCGGTACTGTAAGGATGATACCATCATGCTACAAGACTTTTATCAGGCTTTCACAGCGTTTCGTAAGTGTCTTACCGGTTTCCGAAGGGCTTGGAGGGTTTAGGGTTTAGGGGCTTTAGGCAGACCCTGACTAATAAGCAGCGGGCGTGTTTCGAACTATGCTTCTACTCGACATGCTCCATCAAAGGCCTTCGAGCCGGAGATTGGTGGTGGGGGGGTGGAGGGGGGGTATCAAGTTTCAGGTCGCACCCCGCCCTGATTTGGAAAGTTCTAGGTTCTGTAAAGCCTTGGCATTAAACTCGGCTAGAAGAACTGACTAAAGCACGAAAGAGGGAATGAGCGTACTTTCGGCGGTGCGTTCTTGATTCGAGAGCAGCTTGCCATTATACGAGATTGCCCACGCGACCTACTAGAGAATTTTGATCCCTCAGGTTACAGGTCTGCTAGTCCGCCACCAGCGTTCCATATGGGTAGTTGTCAAAATAGGGGTCCCTCTTTGGGTACCCTAAATAATAGGTGCCGCATTATAATAATGAGCCAAAAAGGGAGCCTAATTGTGACAACCACCCATATCCAGAAACCCTGGACATTCAGGTCGAAAAGCCTGTAGATTGGAATCCTAAACCCTAAACCCCTAATCTAGGGGCCTTAATAATTGTAATAGGGTTTTGGGCCCATTATACTAGAGTTACTATAGTTACAATAAGGAATCCCCAAAATAGTAGTGGTTATTATTTAAGCCCCTACATTAAACCCAAAGCCATGTTGGACCTACTGCTGGGTGCTTCGAGATGCAGACCCCGCAACTGCGGCCTTAAGAGCAGGCAACGGTTTAGGGTTTAGGGCTTACTAAGCCTCTCATGCACTGGAACTTCTCAGAGATTTGGGGATGTTGAGATTCTGATTTAGATAAGGCTTAGGGGTTTAGGGTTTAGGGTTTAGCAGATTGGGGTTTAGGGTTCAGGGTTTAGGACCCAGAACCCCCCAACATGCACAAGGACGCAACTACTTTTTTTCCACCATCGTTGTTGACAGTGCGCCAGGACAAGTATGCCCACAGACTTGGGGCGAAGAGCGCTAGAAATCCTTTTAGGCTTAGGGTTTAGGATTTAGGGCTTAGGGTGATTAGGACAAATCGGCTTGCACAAAGGGTTTAGGGTTTGGTAGAGTGGTTCTGGTGGGAGTGCCTTCTTGTTTTCTGCGGAGGAGGGTGGGTGTCCGCCAGAACACGCATAATCACAACACATAAGCGGCATATACCGACCTTAACTCCAGAGTCTACAGAACTGGAATGTTGAAAAAACAAAGATGCCTTGTGTCGGGATGATGCAGAGATGACAGGTGTAGGCTGTTGCTGTAAATCCCTGTGTGACATGGTGGCTCTGGAATGTCGCCATCGTCGTGTCTGTTGACCTCGCATGTCGTATAGGCCATGACTACTGCGACTGAATTACTAGGCTGGCCAAAACAGCTACACAAAGCTGTGGCATAGATCTTGCTGTTTCACATAGGGCCTCCTACCCGTGCCTCGAACAAGGCCACCCAAAACCGAAATCCTCATTCTCCTGGGGTTTAGGGTTTAGGGGGCCTTCACAGTTAGACTGGGTTCCTTCACGGGGCTCTTATACGGGCTTTACGATCTATACCATGTTATATATGCCATAATTCTTTACGGACTCTACAGGAGGACTATGCCTTACTACGTCTTATCTTTATTCTTTTTGTTGCTGCTTACTCAGATCCCTAAACACCACAGCCGTCTTTGGGTGTGAACTCTCGGTGTACCGATAAGTAGGCCCGGTCAGTCGCACTGAGTGCCAGAGTCCGTTCGATTGTCGGCCTGCCATCGTCACGTCTTGGGGGCTTAGGGTGTAGGCTTGAAACTAAACCCTAAACCCTTGATCGTGTATGTGGTTTCAGAGTTCGGCTGTGGGGTAAACCGTTCAAGATTTCCATAGGTGGGGCTTTTGGGGGGTGGGTCCGGGTCAGGCGGTTTCACATCTAATATAATATGTATATATATATATATATATTACATTCTATTACATTGTATATATATATATATATATAGGTTATAACAAATACAGATATAAATAAATGTATATATATATATATATTATAGAGTTTAGGGTTTACGGTTTGGGGCTTAGGGATTAAAAGGAATCGTATTTCTCAAGGTTTCCAGCTTACATCCCGCGTGGAACGCGCGAGCGACGGATGCTCAAGCTGGTTTCCCCAAAGCGCGAGAAATACAGTTGATGATATAAACCCTGCATTACCCTTAATTAGGAATATACCATAATTCCCATAGTTTAGGGTCCTTAAGGTAATGCAGGATGTAAATCATTTTCAGTAGCAGATCTTTCAATAGTCTACACCCTCGACCCTAAACCCTAAACTCAAACCAACTGAGTCCTGTTCTGTATGGGACCACTACAAGAACCCTACATATCCCAGACTCCTCTTCATCAAGACCAGGCTGAGGATAGAGTTTCGGGTTATGTAGGGTATATGGCTATGAATAAGGTTTCTTCGGGGGTAGGGCTGAACTAAGTGCTGCAGGAGTTCGTGCTGGGGTTTTCGGATTCCGAGGTTAGGGTATCAAGGCTTCGGGTTTTGCTAGGCTTCTGGTTTGGCCTTTTCGGGGGCTGAAATGCTCCAGCTCACACAATTCGAAGCTCTAAGATTCAAACTGAATCCTCATCCCCGTCCCCCCAACCTGCACCCGGAACTCAAAACAGCGGCTGCTCCACTCCTAGACCCTAAACCCTCAACCCTGAACCCCTTAACCACCCTAAACCCTAAACCGCTAAATGCTCAACGCCAGAGCATCCCGAAGTTTCCAAAACTCCTAAACTGCTGAACCCTCGACCCCTAGCCCCAACAATTCCAAAACTGTGAGGGCTTTAGGGTTTAGGGTTTCGAGCTCGGCATTTGGGGTTTAGGGCTTTGGGCTCCGAGCCCTGAAACTTGAAGTCTAAGATCTGAACCCCCAGCCAAGGGTCTAAAGCAAAACACCGACTCTCCCAAACCCAAATCCTGTTGTCCAAGCTTTATGAACAATTACTTTTTGGCAACCCTTACATATATATATATATATATGTATAGCATATATATATCTATATATATATATATATGTATGCATGTATGTATGTATGCATGCATGCATGCATGCATGCATGCATGCATGCATGTATGTGGTAACCTATAGCCCTGACCCGCCTCCGGACTTGTCTGACGAGACAGCTGAGACTGCTTCTGGTTGCCAGGGCTATTGACCTTCGCCTCGGCATACCCGTCTTGTACTCTTTCTCTCTCTCTCTCTCTCTCGCTCTCTGTTTCTCTCTATCTCTCTCTATGTCTCTCTATGGCTTATTTATTTATCTTTTGAATATTTGTTTATGATATACATACCAATACACATCTGCCTGTCTCTGCTTCTCTCTGTGTCTCTCCCTCTCTCTCGCTTAGGGTTGAGGGATGAGGGTTTAGGGTTGAGGGTTGAATGTGTACATAGAATTAGACTGGGACTTTGTTGGGGTATTGCACCTGCCAATGTTCAATCGTAAGGTTTGTAGGGATGATACATCTGTTAGCGGGGACACGGGCGAAGATAACACATCACTGCGAGCGGACAGAGGGTGTTAACACGATAATGCTCACATTGCTGTTCACAGCAAGGACCCCAACAACAACACCAAAGACACCCGTGAGCTCTAACAACCTAAACCCTAGACCCTAAACTCTAAACCCTAAAACCCTAAACCCTAAACCCTAAATCCTAGACCCTGAACCCTAAACCCGAAGCCCCAGAATGACCCTAAAGCCCCAAGCCTTGAATGTTTCTAAGCTCGAACCCTAAACCCTAAACCCTAAACCCTAAACCGCTGCGGCTCTGAAGCTCTCAAGCCTTCAACGCACAAATCGAGTCTGATACAGAGGCCTTAATACGTAGTTAGAATAGGGTTTTGGGGGCTCCTTTTAAAGGGTTCCCTAAAGGGTTCTATAAGGGCTACTATAAGGGTTTAAAGTTAGGGGCCTTCATAGTTAGAATAGGGTTTTGGGGCCCATTATGCTACAATTCTGATAAGGAGCCCCCCCAAATTAATGTAGGTAAGTATGCAGGCCCCTTTTTTAACGCACAAGCCCTAAAAGCCCTAAGCCTAAACCCTACACCCTAAACCCCAAACCCTAAGCCTAAAAGCCCTACACTCTAAACTTGTCTACCACTGTGCTTTGAGACAGGCAAGATGCAAGTTGAAGCACGTGGACCAGCTCCTCGGATTTCGGGTTCCGCTTGAGATAGTAGGACTTTTAAGCCTTAAGGTTAGGGTTTAGGGTTTAGGGTTTAGGGTTTAGGGTTTAGGGTTTAGGGTTTAGGGTTTAGGGTTTAGGGTTTAGAGTTCAAGTTTAACATAACCTAGTGTAACATGAATAAATTACTATAGCCTACTTATACAACATAGCAAAATAACGTGACATAACGACACATAACATTAACGAACACGGTATTATAACCTGATGAAAGATCTGACATAAACGAACATGCTGTAAGTTGCTGATGAGATAATTTCGGATAACAGGAGCAAGGTGATGGTATAATTATACATACACATGTATGAATATATATATATATGTACACACACATGTACATACAATACACATACATATATAGGCCGTCGAGGCAGGTGGCGAAGACCACCACGCACACCGAGCTGATAAGCAGCTGCTGCTCACCGAAGGCGTGCTGGCCACCTGACAGCGCCAGGCATATTCCAACATTCCTGAACCCTAAACCGTAAACCGCAAACCCTGAACCCTAAACCCTAAACCCTGAACCCTAAACCCTAAACCCCACAACCTGACTCCGTAACACCAAACCCTGAGCCCTTAACGAAAGCCTGGCCTTGCACCCTAAAGCCTTGGGAAACCTAGACTGTCTGGTGCTTAGTAGGGAATGGGGGAATGGATTATAGGGACTACAAAAGGGACCTTAAGGGACTATCATAGGGATCCAATCTCCCATTCCCTACTAAGCACCAGACAGTAGAGCAGATGCACTGGCACCACACTGCGACCCTCCGCTTTTAAGCTCTGGGCATGTCCTGACAGGCACAAACCTCGAGTTTTTGGGGTGTGGCGCGTGTGGATGTTTGCCTTTTGGGTTTTCCGGTGCGGGCATGGATTAAGCCCTAAACCCTATGCATAAAATCCTGAAGCACTGAACCCCCCCAAACCCTGAACCCTAAACCCTAGACATAAAACCCTAAAGCACTGAAGCCCCATCAAACCCTGCCTCGGGCGATACTCACTCGAGCAAACTGCGGACCCAAACCTGCGCGCTCATCCGATGGTGGTCTTAGGATGCCTATGGGACATGGGGGTCGGAGACCAGGTTCTAGGGCTTCGGGTTTAGGGTTTAAGGGATTCGGGTTTAGAGTCCGGGGTTTAGGGGCTTAGAGCCTTACGGGGTTTGGGGTTTAAGGTTTAGGAGTCGGTTTCGGGTTTAAGAGTATCTTAGGGGCTGAGTACCCTAGCACAAAAACAGGTTAACATTTCAATTATGGTCGGAAAGGTTTCTTACACAGCGACTAAGGTATACAGTATACGAGACAAGGGAGGCATGGAGTGGCTCGCGCAGATTCTTTGCGGGCAGGCTCCGTTTAAGTAACTTGGGTCGTTGGTACTTCCATCATGACTGCTCTTTCCATCCATCTACCGATCTATCGATCTATCAACGTAGCGTCCTTTAGACCAACCAGTCTATGTAGCCAATCTATCCATCCATCTACCTATCTACCTACCTATCTATCTATCTGTCTATCTATCCATCCACCCATCTGTCCATCTATCCATCTATCCATCTATCCATCTATCCATCTATCTATCTATCTATCTATCTATCTATGTAACTATCGAACCTATCTAATTTACCTCTGTATCCATGTCTCTATCTGTTTGTCTATCTATCTACCAACCTATCCACTTACCCATGCGTCCATCTGTCACCTGTCCACCTATATATATATATATATATACACATGCATATATAATGTTGTATATATATATATATACATATATATATATATATATCCACCAACCATGCTATCAGTCTATCGTTCTACCTATTTGTCTATCCGTCTATCTGTCCGGCCTGTCTATCCGTCTGTCTCCCTAATTGTCTATTGACCGGTCGACCTATCTATGTGTTTGGCGGTCTGTCTATTTATCTACCTATTTATCTATCTATCTATCTATCTATCTATCTATCCATCTGTCTCTCGGTCGATTTCTCTAGCTGCCTATCGCTCGATCGATCTTTAAATCTCCCTATCTACCTGCTTTCCATCTGCCTGTCTGGGAATATAATCTCAGCTAGTCTACTCTGCTCTGGTCTAGTGTATGTCTAGCCTGGTCTACTCTAGTCTCGACAAGCCTAATCCCATCTGATCTAGTCTTCCCTTCTCTAGAGTAATTAACCTAACTCACCTATCTCTCGATCTGTCGCTCTATCCACCCATCAATCAACCTGTCTGTCTGCCCAGCTATCATCATCCCCATCCTCCTACTCCTCCTCCTCCTCCTCGTCATCATCATCGTCGTCATCCTCACATCATCCGCGCGCCTCTCCCCAGGAAATCGCTGAGAAGCAACGAGAACAAGGTGCAGCCAGTCCTGAGACGTGCCAGGTGCGGAGGCATGCTTGATGGCCGTCAATGCAAAACTAGGGACACCCATCACGGTTTAGGGTTTAGGGTTTAGTTTAGGGTTTTGGGATTTGTCTCAAGAAAGTTACCTGGTTCCTCAGCCTTCCCGGTTCAGGGTCTCGCCTGAAGCCCATAAACACTATTCCAGCCTGCCTTACATAGTTCCGTGCGCACCTCAGTCGCTTCATCCCGAAAAGCTGCATGTTTTCTCTAACACCCTAGAAGGGTTTAGGGTTTAGGGCTTGAAACTGAACCCTGAAACCCCAAAAATCAAACCAGGCCCTAAGGCAGCGGCAACCTCAAACAAAATCAATCCAGGATGTAGGGCTTAGCGGGGCGTAAGGTCGAGAGGCCACGGGTAGGGTTTAGGGTTTAGGGTTTAGGGTTTAGGGTTTAGGGTTTAGGGTTTGGGGTTTAGGGTTCAGCGTTCCGTGATGCCACGACGGTTCTCTTGAAATCTTCATCTCGCAGACTGCTCTCTGCAGACACACACACACACCCTAAGGCTCCATGTACCCATATGGGTAGTTGTCAAAATTATGGTCCCTTTTGGGGTAACCTAAATAATAGGTGCCGTATTATAATAAGGACCCAAAGAGGGACCATCATTTTGACAACCACCCATATAGTAGGTACTTAAGCCTTAAAGTACCAATATAGGGACCCCTTTAAGGCCTAAGTATCTACTATAAAGGTACATGGAGCCTTTGGGACACACAAACATAGAGCCCTAGTCTTCGGAGGATGCAGAACGTTTCTGAGACCACTATTTAGGGTTTAGGGTTTAGGGTAGCAAGTTTAACCCTAGACCCTAAACCCTAAACCCTAAACCCTAAACCCTAAAACCCTAAACCCTAAACCGCAAGTTCTGCTTCATGTCAGGCACTGCTGCAGCTCATGCAAACCCGAAACTTCCCAAAGCCCTGAACTTCCCCCTCAACCCTAATGTAGGGGGGCCTTAATAATTAGAATAGGGCTTTGGGGGTCTATTCTACTATAATTATAGTGAGGAACCCTCAAAATACTACTCTACTGATTAAGGCCGAAGGCCTTTATCTTAAACCCTAAAGCCTACAACCCTGAATCTTAACCTCACTTGCTTGGGCTGCGCCCTCGGCTGCTGTTCGAGACTCAAATCGAAGATGTAGGTGTTCGGGATGCAGTGGATCTGCTCGCGACAAACTTTGTCTAACATAAGTCCTAGGGGTTCTTACAGATTTGGGGGTTAGGGTTTGAACAAGGTTCAGAAACCCTAAACCGTAAGCCCTAAACCCCTAAACCCGAAGCCCTTCAGGGTTTAAGGTTCCTGTAAGGGCTCTACAAGGGATCTACAAGGGTTCTTGTGGTTCTCGGGGTTCTGTTTTTCCGTGTCTTGGGCTGCTTTGTTACAGGTTCCTGTAAGCGCCATGCTATCCGAATAGAGGGGCCTTCAATCGGTAGAACAGGGCTTGGAGCGGTATACTATACCCAGAGGCCCTAAACTAGTTCCTTTTGGGGTTCATATATAGAATCGGAACTACTATACGGCCTATGGGTATGATACACGTTTAGTGTTTACGGTTCCGGGCAAGCCCGCTAAAACTAAACCAAATGCGTAAGCTTCAACCCAAGGCCCGAAGCCGTGCACAAGGGCCATAATAGGGACCTTAGCACTTCGAAAAGGGCGTCGGGGGGTATGTTTTAGGGTTTAGGGTTTAGGGTTTAGGGTTATGTTAAGCCATAACTATGGCGGAACCTAGCAGGAATAGTATTGGTGATGATTCGGGCTTCTGTATCAATGATTAGAATTGGATTCAGGGGTGCCTTATGGTATAGCTACACACTGAGGCCTTGTTTCATGATCTTGCCAAAACCCTAGCGCCGCCGTGCTTCAAGACATCACTGGCATCCTAAGCCCTAAACCCTCCTAAACCGTGAACCTGGTAGCCGACATGCTAAACTCTGAACCCCAAACCCTAAACTCTGAACCCCCAACCCCAAACTCTGAATCCTAAACCGGGAATCCTATATCCTAAACCCTAAACATCGTTGGACCTGCATGGTACCCATGATCAGGCCACTGCTCAGCGCAAGGCTCGGCAAAACCTGCCGAAAGGCTCAACTTCGGTAGGGTTTCTGTAAAGGGGATCCCTAAACCCTAAACCCTAAACCCTAAACCCTAAACCCTAAACCCTGTAAAGGGGATCTAGAACGCCCTAAGGATCCAAGTACCCAAATAGTAGAGCTTTACGTCGCGAAGACACTTCAGATCATGGAATTTGGGAACTAAGAGCCTTCTACACGGTTTAGGGTTTAGGGTTTAGGGTTTAGGGTTTAGGGTTTAGGGCATTTGGACTACCAAGGATGGCTCTGAACGACTATCAGATTTCTACAAGGAGCTCTCCAAGGGTTTTTATATGGGTAGTTGTCAAAATTATGGTCCCTTCTGGGGTACCCTAAATAATAGGTGCCGTATTATAATAAGGACTCAAAAAGGGACCATAATTTTGACAACCACCCATATAAAGTTCGGGGCTATGTGCCTGAGCCCCAAAGCCTAGCCATCCATGTCCGTACATGTCTGTCACCTAAACGGTTGGCCTGTGCATTCGCACTGCTGATACCCGGAGAACTACGTTTTATAGGGCTCCCTACTTAAAAGCGTCAGTAACTAGCGCTACAAATCAAGCAACTATAGCCTGACTTATTGTGTCCCCTGATCCTTCAATTGCATGTCATAAGGGCTCCCTAAGATGAGCTCTTAGCGGGACTTTGCGTCTGTAGTGTCCTTCTGAGATCGCACTAAGCACTATCACATCGATGCCTTAACCATAAAGTGCTTGCAACCTGCACAGTGTCAAAAAGAAGGGAGTTGCAATGCGGAACATCCACTGCCGCTTCGCCAGTAACAGGCAGGAAGCAATAATGGCGGAGAGGAGAAGGGAGAAGACATCGCCACCTCAGCTGCTGATTGGGTAAGGTTTTGGAGTTTGGGTTCAGCATGATCGGGTTTAGGGATGTTTAGGGTTGGAAATTGGGGGTTTGCCCCTTGTAGGGTTGCGGGCATGAGGGCTGCAATTGGACGTCGAGGAGTACAAACCGCTGAGTTCTGATTTTGGTAGCGTACAATAATAATAATATATATATATATATATGTATTTATATATTTGTTTATAACTACACTACACTATATATGTATACATAAAACGTATATATATATATATATATATATATAGACATTAAAATTGTACTATACTACTATAGTATACTAGACTTCACTATACTATACTACACTATACTTTTCTGCATAAGAGGGTCCGAACCTAAACTCGAACTAGAATCTTTGCCCTTGCGGTCATGTGTCGGTTTCAGGTTTAGGGTCTAGGCTTGAGGGTTTACGGGTTTGGGGGTTTAGGGTTTAAGCCTGAGAGTTTAGAGGATTCAGGGTTTAGAGGAATGGCATGACCAATCATCGAAGCCGTTCCTACTTTTGTCAAGAACCCACCTGCGTGGGGCTGCGAAGAGCAATATCGGGGCCTTCAAGATGTTAAATAGGACTTTGGGTGGGGTACATAAGGCCATCGCAATAAACAGGAGCGCTAAAGACCATTATTACCGTTTCCGTGCGGCCCAAGCGACAGAGGTTGAGACCGCTTCCACAGAGGGCCACCAACAGCAGGAAACGAATGGCCTGAACATGTTGGGCTATTGGGGCTTAGGGTTTAGGTTACCACGGTGTAGGGCCTGAACTCGCCAGCCGCTTAACTCTGGTGTCTGAAAGGTTCAACTAAAGGTTCCTTAAAGGCTTACGGTTTAGAGTTTTAGGATAACGATTATGTTGCCAGATCATCAATCAGGAAATGGACTGAAGAAGGGTCGCGGACCATGAAGGAGACAAGCGAATCCAAAGGACACAGGAGCAGTGCAATGAAGAACGACTACCGCTGAAACCGCAAAGCCAGACTCGTCGCTGCCATCGCCATTATGTCATGATGATCAGCTTGACCATCACCATCATGTCGCCACTGAGGTCATGACAACAACAGCTGCACACGCACGCACACACACACACACACACACAGACACACAAACACACACACACACACACAATATTCTCCAAGACAAGCAGTACCCTGAACCCTAAATTCTAAAGTTACATTAGTCACAGGAATCAGACGCCACCAACGTATTTCGCGATCGAGGCCCCGACACGATTCACCGAGAATCGCAGCGCGAGGCTCTCCTTGGCTTTTGGCTACCCAGACCATCCAAAATCCTTTAACTACGGAACTTAAAGTACAATTGGATCCCTAATATGATTTAGGGTATACCAGGTATATTCCTTGAATAAAGGATTTCGGAACGTCAGGGTGCTAAGGGTGGGGGGGGAAAGGATTCCGAACGTCATCGGGTTTCGGGAAGAGCTGCTTTAGAGGTTTGCCGGGCTTGTGCCAAGGCTCTAGGGCTTCGAAATCTACAGCTCTGAAGGGCCTGTAACTAGGGCAGCTTAAGATGTGTTTGGGCCAAGTTCTGTTTAGGGTTCAGGGTTTAGGGTGCAGGGTACAGGACTTGGGTTGGAAGGTAAAAGGTCTAGGGTGCCGGGTGCTTGGCTCCTGCACCTTAGCAGCCCTGTCCCGGACGGCTCGCCACACATAATTCCTTTGCCTTAAGAATTGCAATTGGGGTCGTTCCTTCAAAGGGTGATACTGGTACCGTGGCATCGGGGCCTCGAAAATTGGAGTAGGGTCTGGGGATGTTTTGGGGGGTGCAAGATCCAGAACGGAACCTAATAACATTGGTAATTATTCAGGGCTGTAGATTGGCAAAGCCGACCGTCATGAATCCGGGAACCGAATCCAACGTCCTTCGTGCAAATCCATCGAAAGATTCCATTTTCGACGGTTTGGGGTGATGGGTTAGGGGTTCAGGGTTTAGGGATTTTAGGGCTGAGGGGTGGGAAGCCTCTTTCTCGAGAGAGCAGCTGAGAATCGTATGCGATTTGCGCCGGGAGCATCGTGAACATGAGAACTGCAGTGACAATGCCTCTGGGCTAGCATTTGGGGTTTAGGGCTTAGGGTCTAGGGTTTAGGGTTTTAGGGTTCAGGTTTAGGGTTTAGGGTTTAGGGTTGCCTCTGGGGATAGAATTTGGGGTTTAGGTCCGATGGAATGTGCGGAGGTGTCATGGCAATCTGCTGCGGATTCCCATCGCCGCAGGAATTGCGAATGCGTGGCTACGTGCAGCAGGTACTTCCACTCCAAAGTACGGCTGGAAATCCGGGACGCTGATGCATTACATCGCTTGAGTACGAAATTCCCGACATCTATGAAGTGAAAGCATTAAACACTTTAAGTCCTAACAGTCCTAACACCCGCACCGACATGTGCTTAATTTCTGATGTAATAATCTGGTTATCGTTGTGTGTCTCAGCATCAAAACCAAATCGTAACCCACCTGCCAACTATGAGGGCAGTACATGCAATGAGAACGTCTTCGATGAGCGAGCACAGCAGCCTAATCGTGCTATGATAATGATCGTGATGTTTGAATGGTGATGCTGATGCTGATGCTGATGCTGCTGCTGACGATGATGACGATGATGAGTTACTTGCTATGTTTCTATCGTTCAACACTAACATCACATGCTTTGCATTTCTTTCTAGCATGGCCAGTATAGTCATAGGGTGCTGCAATCAGAAGTCACGGTCGTGGTAAGCCTACTGACCTACTCCAAGCAGAGGTGCCAAGAGCAACCCAAACCGCGGCGGCTTCGCATCACTACGCTCCTCCTCGGAATTTGCAGCTCGCGCTTTGCGATGTACCAGGCATCTTGAAACACTAATATGGGGGCCTAAACAACCACCAAGACTATTTTGAGGGTTCCTTATTATAAGTCTAGTATAAAGGACCCCAAAACCCTATTCTAACGATTAAGGCCCCTATATTACACCTCTAGCCTAAAATCCGAAACCGTGTTGCCTTGAAGACCCATTCCGAGCCTGTGACTCGACGGCCCCAGTGATACTCAGTGTACAGCAGCTCTGACAATGCCGCCTTCAAGAACCAAACCCTAAACCCTAATCCCTCAACCCGAAACCCGAGTCCCTCAACCCTAAACTTAACTCTATTTCCTCAACCCTAAACCCTAACAACCGGGGGGGGTTCTTTGCCAAGTCTGCAGGGATCCTAAGCTGGGCAGGTTTTAATCTGGCCTTGGAGGTTCTCAGAGGCTCCAAAATCCCTTAATTAACGGAAACTGCAGGTGGGGAGTTTAGGGTAGATAGGGCTTCTATACGGCTTCCATAAGGTATATAGACCTTCTATAAGGCTCCTATAACGGTAACTACCCACCTCAAAAATGTCCCAGACTCAGAGTCTCCAAAATCCCTTAATTAAGGAATATACCGTATACCTTATTAACGTCTAACGGGAAGTCTAGTAAAATTTGAGGCATATTCCTTGACTAGAATAAGGAACATACCTCATTTAAAGTGTAATGGGAGGTCTCATAAGACTTGAGGCATATTCCTTGACCCCTAAACCCCTTAAATAAGGAATATACCTTCTATTAAAGTATACTAGGAACTCTAAGAAGATTTAAGGCATGTTCCTTAAGTAAGGAGAATTGGAGTCTCTAGATTTGCAGAGGTATGGGATTTGGACCATTCAAGGTTTAGGGTTAAGGGTCTGTGGATTGAAGATGGCTCAGGCTCAGGGTATGAGTTTTGCTTTTCAGGTGTACGTAATGAGCAAGGGTGTAGGATAGAGCTTAGGCGGTAGGGCTTCGGCTTCCATGCCTGTGTTGTGACATCCTTCTTTTGAGAATGCTCCACGCTGGTATGTTGGTTTGAGGACACTGCCCGTTGCTTCTTACTGCGCGACTTTCCCAAACACTGAACTCTAAACTCTAAGCCCGTGCCGATACGTAGTAACCCTTGTAGAATCCTATAATTGCCTAGGCCGGAGCCATTCAGGTTTGGGAATTGCTTGTTGATTGCAATGTTAAGAGGTTAGGGGTAACCCCACGGCGCCCTGAACCCTGGTTCCGAAAAACCTGAAAGACAGGACACCGGAATGGCCTCCCTCATGCAGAGGAGCTACAATAGCGGCTAATGTAGGGGCCTTAATAATTAGAATAGGGTTTTGGGGTATAGAAATACTAGAATAACAATAAGGAGCCCCACCCAAAATGGTGTAGGTTTTTATTTGGGCGCCTACTTTAGAGTCTGAGATCCTGGAGGTGTGTAGGCCATGGTCTCCCCTCGATCCAGGATCTGCAGCCCTAACGCTTGAACCCAACATCTGGTTCTCCAGCCGTCTTAAACCCTAAACCCTAAACCCTATAGGCCTATAAGCCCTAACCCAACATCTGATTCTGAAGCTGTCTTAAACCATAAGAACCCGAAGTCACTACCCTGCCCCCGGAGACTCCAAATCCGGAACCCCACCTCGATGGATGCCATGGACAGGCTTCGCAAGATTTGCAATGCCATGCAGCATGAAATGACCTGAGGAAGAGAGGCCCATCCAGAAAAAACTTGCGCTTAGGGTGTAGAGCCCAAGCCCGAAACCCCTAACCCCTAAACCCCTGACTCTAAACCCTAGACCCTAAACTTATGTACCCTAAACCCCAGGGGTTTAGGCTGTCTCCGCAAGCTTTGTTTCTCTTGCGCTTCTGTAACCCAGCCTTGATCGCATCATTACTACAGAACTTCTTGTGGACATGCCAAGCCACACATTGCATGACACGGCGCGAAGGGTTTAGGGTTTAGGGTTTAGGGCTTAGGGCTTTCGGATGGTAGCCGTTACCCAAACCCTGAGTGACCTACCTGTTGAGGATTCCTTTGTGTGATTTCCCAATAGGGGCCATACGCCCTATTTGAGGATACGAAGAGGGTCCTGGCTGGAATCCTTATACTTACACGACCGAGTCCTTCAACACATGGCCCATTCAACAATCCGACAGGAACCCTAAACCCTAAACCCCCAAACCCCTAAGCCCACGAACCCTAAGCCCGCAAACCCTCAACCCAAACCCCTAAACCCCCCAAAAGGCCCTTAATGCAATCCCCCAAACCCCAACAACGGCCTTTAAAGCTAACCCCTAAACCCCAACCACGGCCTTTAAAGCTAACCCCTAAACCCCAACAACGGCCTTTAAAGCTAACCCCTAAACCCCAACAACGGCCTTTAAAGCTAACCCCTAAACCCCAACAGCGGCCTTTAAAGCTAACCTGTTGAAATGCTTCTCACTGCATGCCCAGGTATCAGGTTAAACAGGTGTGTAGTCTGCTTGACGGGATTGCCGGCACTTGTATAGTTTCCTTCAGGTAGGCTTGTACATGTGTGTATCCTGTATTCTTTGGCTTAGGGGAAGGCTGCGTA
>CAJNDV010032802.1:0-10316 GCA_905221635.1 Symbiodinium sp. CCMP2456
AACCCTAAACCCTTTAGGGGTTTGGGGTTTAGGGGTTTGGGGTTTAGGGGTTTATGGGGTTTAGGGGTTTATAGTTTAGGGGTTTAGGGTTTAGGGCTTAGGGTTTAGGGGTTTAGGGGTTCAGGGCTTAGGTAGTCCCTGAAACCTAAACCCGAGTATACTGGACCATCAAGGTATGCTGTGGAGATTCGGGGTGGTCCTTTGGGTTTGGGGCCGAGAGGGCCGAGGGATGTGTGCTTTTAGGGTTCAGGGTTTTGGGCTGTAGGGTTCTAGGGTTTAAGGTTTAGGGTTTTGGGTTTTGGGTTTAGGGTTTAGGGTTTAGGGTTCTAGAGTTTAAGGTTTAGGGAAGGTTCGGGGGTTTCCTTTTGAGGGCCTTTTCCCGAAAGTGTGGGCTGTGCCCAGGGGTGCCCCGGAAGAAGTCGCACTGGTTTAGGGTTTAGGGTTTAGCGTATTGATCCTCCGGTCCTGTACTTCTCAAGCTTTCCGTTTCCATCCTTACCCGAGTGCCAAAGGCGGGCTGCAAATTTCGGAACATGGTTGATTGCTGTTGCAACTACTTGTAGCTTTGGTCGACATAGTGTGCAGATATTGCTCAAGCGGAGTGTGAAACCCTAAACCCTAACCTCATTGTGTCGGGTTCTGATTTCTCCATGGTAGGCAGGAACATGGGTCCAAGGGGCTTAAAATGCTTGCAAGACACTTGCCTCAGGAATGCAAGGAGGTTGACGTTGTCGAGATCTTGCTCCATGTCCTTGAGAGTTTAGGGTTTAGGGGGGGCGGGGAATTCTGCGCCATGCATCCACCCGTTTCACCTCGAAGGAAGGGACTGCCAGAACCCCTGCTCAGGCGTGTCACTAATATAGGGGCCTCAATAATTACCTATAGAATTTTGGGGGTTGCTTATTATACTTATACTATCAAGGACCCCGAAACCCTACTCTAATTACCCCTAAACCCTAAACCCAAAAACCCTAAAACCCTAAACCCCAAAACCCCCAAAACCATATTCTAATTATTGAGGCTCCCATACCAACAAAAGGAAGTTCGAGGCCTCATTGCCCTGCTGTTTCAGAAATCTTGGACGACGCGCCCCAGTCCCCAAAACCCTAAACTTGAAGCTAAGTCCTGACACACCACACCAGAAAGCCTAAGGCTCAAATTCCGATTAAAAAGGCCTAAAGCCTCAACCCTAAACCCTAAACCGTAGCTCTCGGATCTCAGCAAACCCTAAACCCTAAACCTCTCAAATTCTGCAGCCCTGGAACCTCTTGCCCTAAAGCCTGCGCAGAGCCACAGGTGTCACCACAACTTGAACCGAAGGTTAGAAGTATGGGCCGCTAATATGGGCCCTTCGGGGTTCAGGGTACGTATAGAGTATATAGTACTGTAGGTGAAGGGCCCAAACTAGGGGCCCATGGCTTCAACCTTAGATTGAAGGAAACAACGTTAAAACGTAAGTCCTAAAACCTAAACCCCTAACCTGCTAAACTTCCGAATCCCCCAAGCCGTATAGACCCAAAATCCTAACATGTGTTGTTTGGATCGTAAGCTGCACCGAGGAAGAAGATTAAGACTTGCCCAGACGCTTATGCCATCTTCGAAACTGAGGTGGGCTCGTTCAGACCAGTTTTGGGGCGGTGTGTTGGGTAGTTTCCTAAATGAGGATCCCTTTTAGACTCATGTTTATAAGCGTACCGTACTACTTCGCGGACCTAAAAAGATGATTTTGGAGAACCGCCGGTTTGCAGATTAGAGCTTTCGGGCTGGGGGATTCCACTACACCCTAAACCCAGCAAACGCTAAACCCCAAACCTTTGTTTTTGCTAGGGCTTCGGGGCGTTGAAGGCTGGAGATCTCAACGTTTTCATAGGGCAGAGAACCCTCTGGAATTCTCCAGATGTCCAACTTCCCGGAAGTTCGTCTAAGGCTCTGAATCACTATTTTCTGTATTTAGTAGTAGTCGGCGTCGTCGTGCTGGTGCTGGTGCTGATACCTTGAAATCACGGGTGCGATATGAGGCGGTTGTATATGAAGCAGGTCTTTGCCTTTCTGCCAATCACGGAAGGGATTGGTCACCATCCTAGTTTACCGAAGCGACGCAGACTCCTAGATCTGGTCCCTGTAAACTCCGGCACATCCTAAAACCAAACCCTAAAGCCTAAAACCTAAACCCTAAACCCCAAACCCTAAACCCTAACTCCAAACCCTAAAAAACCGCTACCTCGGCCAGGCCAGCCGCGATGCGGCAGTAGAAACTGCCGAGGCCTCCGGCGGCGTGGAGTTCCATGGCAACACGCCCCTGGGCATGACGGCTTCGGGTTTAGAGATTAGGGTTTAGGGTTTAGGGTTTCGGGTTTAGGGTTTAGGGTTTAGGGTCTAGGGTCTAGGGTTTAGGGTTTAGGGTTTAGGGTTTAGGGATTAGTGCGGCTTTCTAGATACAGGCTTCTGTAAATGACTGGCTTCGTCTATCTGTACGTGTGTCTGTCCGCTTGTCTGTCTGTTAATCTATTTAAACTATTTATTCGTCACTATTTGTCTATCTATCTATCTATCTATCGATCTATCTATCTATCTCAACCTCCCTCTATCCGCATTTGGATACATAGCTTGAGATTATGAAGAAGTGGAGAAGACTTCCAGGAGTTTCGTCGCAGCGGAGGTACCCTCAGGATGTTGCTCCGGTGTCAAACTCAGAACTGAACGTGGATAGTTGCTGTTGTTGCTCCCCTGAGCTCTCACAATGTTCTTCTTTTGGTAGTGGTATCTTGGCAATCACTACTGGCAAGCGTTCCGTGACGAATTACGGCTTAAAGGTGCATAGTGTCCAATAGGTCCCCGCAGGCAAAGACTGAAGCTTGTCGCAGACGAGCGGAACCAGAGAGCCCATACCAGTTGAATGAATCAGGCATCTATCTTGAATTATACAAATACGTAAGGCCCTGAACTTTTGAGGTATATTCCTTAATTTTAGGGGGATATTCTTAAACCCTAAACCCTCCACCCCAAACCTTATATTCCTGGGGGTATTGGGCTCCCTGGGACTAGCAGAGGCTCCTCCTGAATGCCTCCCGCGTGGAGCCGCAGACGGTCCAGTGGAAGAAACTTGTTTCCAAGTGTTGAACTTCGCACTCGGAAGGGTTGAGGTTTAGGGTTTAGGGGTTAGGGTGTCTAGGAGTGGGGATATACCTAAGCCCTAAACCCCTAAACCAAGGAGTGGGGATTGTAGTCGCTTCCATGGATTCTGTCCTTTCGGATCTGGTCCTCCGGGACTCGAGGGCCTGTGGGCAGCGGCTTTCAAGTTAGGCTTCGAGTGTACGTAACATACATAGGGGCCTTAATAGACCCTAAACCCTAAACCCTAAACCCTAAACCCTAAACCTATACTATTTTTTGGTATGTTCGAGATAAGGCAGCTGCAGTCTCCCACAAAAATCCCTGAATTCACAACGGTCGGTTGGCTCAAAGTCCACCACGGTTTAAGGGTTTAAGGGTTTAGGGTTTAGGGCCACCATCAGCAATTGCAGAAGTTCCTCGGTCTGCAAACGGTAACATAAAGGGGCCTTAATAATTGCCAATACTATTTTGGGAGTTCCTTATTATAATTATAGTACAATGGTCCGCAAAACCCTATTCTAATTATTAACCCTAAGCCCTAAACCCCTGAACCCTAAACCCCTAGACCCTAAACCCTAAACCCTAAACCCTAAACCCCTAAACCCGAAACCGCCAGACCCTAAACCCTACCCTAAACCCTAAACCTCTAAACCCCTAGACCCCCAGACCCTTAACCCTTCTTCTAGACTCTGGAGCTACGTACCGAACCCAGAGAGCCCAATGCCCCTTAATTAAGGAATATACCTTAAATCAGAATATCAAGCCCCTGGGTTTAGGGTTTAGGGTTTAGGGCCCTTACAGTTTAAGGTCTATTCCTTTATTGAGGGTTATTGGGCTCTCTGGGCAGGACACGGAGTCTTTAGTCTTGAGAAATAGAACCTCAAATCCTAAAGCCCTAGCTAGCCCCTCGACTTCTGAAGCTCAGGCTCGGCTTTGTATTCCACTGGTGGTTTAGGGTTTAGGGTTTAGGGTTTAGGGTTTAGGGTTAGGGGTTAGGTTTAGGGTTTAGGGTTTAGGGTTCAAATCAGCTTTGTAAGAAGTCGAGAAAGTTGGGCCTATGTCCAAGACCCAGCGAAGCTGAATCCAAATACTGTACTGACTCCCATTTTTCGTTACCTGGGACGAAGCAAATATCGAGCGCACCAATTGCAAAACCAAATTACACCTCTATCTATCATAGGGATCTGACTAACTAATATCACTATAGTGCCCGACCTAGTCCCGCTAGAATAAAACTGAACTGTAAGATTTCACGGAGCCCTTTTTAAACTGTTCTCGCGCCTATACTTTTCAATGAGGTTCCGGCATTCGGCATGTTGGCCATGGATTGATCAGAAGTGGGAGCCTCCATAATGGCGCTGACGGTTGAGGTGAGCCTCATAAGTGGCAAGACGGTGTCACTTCAGACACACTGGGACGAATCTGCGGAATCGCTGCGAGCGCGTGCACAGAGAGCCCTCGGGGTTGGCAAAGGCCGGCTCTTGGACTCCACTGGAAGCGTTCTTGATGGAGGAGCACCGGTAAAGAAGGCCAGGTTGCCGCATGCGGAGCCGCTAACGCTGCAGGTCCGAAGAGTCGACATATGCTGCGGAGGGGATGCCTTTGCTGCCATCCTGGGAGATGGCTCCGTAGTGACCTGGGGCTATGCTGGCTTCGGTGGGGACAGCAGTGCTGTGACAGATCAGCTGAAGAATGTGCAGCAGATTCAAGCAACCCACGAGTCCTTTGCTGCGATCCTGGCAGATGGCACCGTCGTGACCTGGGGCGATGCTGGCAAGGGTGGTGACAGCAGTGCTGTCCGAGACAAGCTGAATCTGAAGAATGTGCGGCATGTTCAAGCAACTTCTCATGCCTTTGCTGCGATCCTTGTTGATGGCTCCGTCGTGACCTGGGGCGATGCTGACAGCGGTGGTGACAGCAGTGCCGTGCAAGATCAGCTGTAGAATGTGCAGCAAATTCAGGCAACTACTGGGGCCTTTGCTGCGATCCTTGGTGATGGCTCCGTCGTGACTTGGGGCAATGCCCCCTTCGGTGGTGACAGCAGTGCCGTGCGAGATCGGCAGAAGAATGTGCAGCAGATTCAATCAATTTCGTTCGCCTTCGCTGCGATCCTGGCTGATGGCTCCGTCGTGACCTGGGTCCATGCTGGCGCTTGTGGTCACAGTAGTGTCGTGCGAGATCAGCTGAAGAATGTGCATCAGATTCAAGCATCTGGATGTGCCTTTGCCGCGATACTGGGGGATGGCTCCGTCCTCGCTTGGGGCTATGCTGACTATGGAGGTGACAGTAGTGCTGTGCAGGATCAGCTGAAGCATGTGCAGCAGATTCAGGCAACTACTGGGGCCTTTGCTGCCATCCTGGGAGATGGCTCCGTCGTGACCTGGGGCCATGCTGGCTTCGGTGGAGACAGCAGTGCTGTGCGAGATCAGCTGAAGAATGTGCAGCATATTCAAGCAGCTCGTTGTGCCTTTGCTGCGATCCTGGCGGATGGCACCGTCGTGACCTGGGGCGATGCTGGCAAGGGTGGTGACAGCAGCGCTGTGCGAGATCAGCTGAGCTAAGGGCAGACAAACATTTCACCATGCATGACTCCCATACCCCTGAACCCTACACCCTCTGCAAGAGTCCTGCCGGACTGCTTGCAAGAGGAATCCGAATACAGAAACCTGATTAATTACCGATGTTGCTCCTTAGGCTTCCTTAATACTATGTTATACGATATTTTCAACCCGCAGTCGGAAAGGAGCATACGGGAGTCTCGGAAAAAGAAGCCCAAAACAGTAGGCTTGGGGATTTAGGGTTTACGGGTTTAGGGTTTAGGTTTTGGGATTTGCAGCAAGGGATCCTACGAATATAGACCCTCAATAGTAAGCCCTATATTACCGAGATCCTGGCCTCATAGACCCCTCCCTAGGAACTGCGCCAACACCGATCTCGTCGTCAAGGCAAAACGCATTGCCATGGGCCACCCGGCAGAGTCCCAAGCAATGCATGGCACTGCGGTTGGCTTCGACAGCCAGGGGTTTAGGGTTTAGGGTTTAGGGTTTAGGGTCTTCTAAACCCTAAACCTTAAACCCTTTCTAGTAGACGGAAGCAACCATGATTCAGGAGAGTTTCCTGAAGTTTCATAGCTCTAAAAACTCTTCAAAATAACCAGCAACACTCTGAACCCCAAACCCTTGAAACCCCTATCCCTGTGGTTTTAATCTGATGTGTCTAGGAAGCCCTAAACCCTAAACCCTAGGAGGCCGTTTGGTTCAGTGGAGTCGGCCAAAAATGGTTCAAAAACCGAGTGTAGCGGCTAAGTCCTCCCCCTGAAACCCTTGGTGTTTGTTGAGGGCTTGGCAGAACTCCATTGAGTGAAACCCCAAGTTTGGGGTTTAGGGTTTAAGCTTTACCTGGACCCCAAAGAACCTACTTGTTTCAGAGTTCGTTACTATGATTTCTTTATACAAGACCTCAAAAAGGTAGGTTATTTGGGGGTTAAGGTAGACCCTGTAAGGTGAGCTCCAAGCCGCTAATGAGCCGAGGCATGTGCATCATGTTTGCTGGTTTGGCCCTTTGGGTGGTGGCCTTCTACTTGCCCTACGCCTGGCTCTTGGGCTGTGAAGAATGCAGAGTTTTCATCGTTTTGCTTTTTGCGTAAGGCTAACAATAAAAGCAACTGCGAGACTTGGGCCTTCACGGGTGAAATGGCTAGGTTTAGGGTCCCGGGTTCAGGGTTTAGGGAGTTCATCCAGCTGGGTGGTTGTCAAAATTATGATCCCTTTTGGGGTACCCTAAATCATAGGTGCCGTATTATAATAAAGACCCAAAAAGGGACCCTAATTTTGACAACCACCCAGCTGACAGCAAAACAAGGTTCACCTTGACTTTCAACTACTCCTACGGCCAGGACCTCTCTTCTGGACAACGGTGAGAAACGTAGTTCGCAGAATCGTTCGGACCTCCTGAAAGAATGCCGGATGCAGGTTGGTAAAATTCTAAGTATGACTTCTCATGCCGAAAGACTTCTCAAGCCACAAGCGGAATACGTACTCTTGTTGATAGGTCGTTGTCGCGGCTGCAATGCTATGCTCTCATGCGGCTGCTGTGATTCAGATCATGATAAATGCGAGAGTCCTGATTACAGTGCTTTCCTCTCAGTGTAAATGGCACAACAGCCACTGCTGCTTGTTAGGATTCTTACATCTACTATTGCCACTTGCCACTACCTTCACCACCACTATTACGACCAACACCACCGCCACAGCGCCATGCCTCCGGCCACCACAGCCACCACCCCCCATGGCCACGTTCTCACTAGCCACAAGTCAAGGCCGATGATCTACTAAGTCTACACTTACTATGAAATACCGACACAATTTTGGCGTTCCTTATTCCATTTTATTGTACGATATACGCAAAACCTCTACTCTATCATGAAGGCCTTTATAGTACGCTAGATATTACATGCTCAGATATCCGGTGTTGTTACTTCTGCTCTGCTACACCACCTGGATCACAAACGAAAGCCCCGCAGCCACGGGCATCGCCACCGCGATTACCGCGAACACGGCCACTACCACCACTTCTACCTCAACGTTTATTAAGCATTCCAAACCTGCATCTCAAGCTCCCAGGAGCCCGGATTCGTGGCTGGCATGACCTTCTCCATGGTCGTCGTTGCGGGCAATGCGCTGATGCCAGCCGCCAGCAACCCACAACCTAAACCCTAAACCCTAAACCCTAAACCCCTAAACCCTAAACCCCTAAACCCCAAACCCTAAACCCTAAACCCTCGACCCTAAAGTCCCCTTAACCCCAACACCCAAATCCTAGCGCAGGGCTGGCGGATTCGATGTCAGACTTCCTTTGTTTCCTGTGTGCGCGAAAATCGCAGAAAATGATCCTCCGAAACTGTTTGGGAGGCATGTAGGGTGTTTAGGTGCAGCTGGCGCAAATAATTCCAAAATATCTCGTGTCGAAGTTCCCAGCTGCAGTTGACCTGAGAATGCTCCAACTCATCGCAAACGAGTATCACCAAACCGGGGCTATCAGAGAATCAGAGGCACCTCCTACTTACCGCCCCTTTTGATCCTTCGGCAGTCGCATCTGGCACTCACAAGAAGAAGTTCGAGTAGGCTGCAAATTTCATGGTTTCTGAGTTGATTGTAATGTACTCGATCATGACTACTGTGCACCTCAACCCGAAACCCTAAACCAAAAAACCAACCCGTAAGGCCTTAACCCTAAGCCGATGTCAGGTATTTGGTGTGCAGCGAGGTGGCCGACCGCACACGCTTCATCTACATCGACGACCGGGAGGCTGGCGAGGAGGGTTCAGGGTTTAGGGTTTGCGTTGGGGGTGTAGGGTTTAGGGTTTAGGATTTGCGGTTTGGGGTTTAAGGTTTGGTGGAAGGTTTGGCACAAAATCGGCTAAGAATCTGAGAATGGGAATACGCCGTTCCTACAATCATACGTCCGGACATACATCCGCACACATGCATCCATACATGCATACGACATGACTGCATACATACATATATACACGCGCACGCACGCACGCACGCACGCACGCATGCACGCAAACAGAGACTGGATAGTCAAACCACCGGGCTCATGGATGTACCCTGGCAGCATATAGAAGACTTGTTCGCAGCAAGCGTCGTCAAGAGTCAAGTTCAATAACATACTCATGAACCGCCCATCAGGCATAGGAAGCGCCCCTTGAGTCGATGGCATGTGACGGTTTCGGGTTTAGGATATAAGGTCCCTCAGTATGCACCCTGCTTGGAGGGTCGGGGAACTTTTTAACTAGTTATCTTATAGACTTATAAGTACCATAACCCCAATAAGATCCCTAGAACTCTACTGAATAGCTACGAACTAAGTCCGCCGATCCTCCAACTAGACCCCAGACCGGGAAACCCTAAACCCTAAACCCTAAAACCGAAAGGTTTGCTACATGCTTCTCTACTGCTTCGCCTGCGTCTTCAACGTGGCTCTTGATCTGATCACCACCTACATGGTGGCCTACCGGGCCGCTTGGATTTCGAGGGTTTTGGATTCAGAGTTTCGGGTTTGGGGCTTAAGGATTTGGGTTTGGGGGATTAGGGTTTTCGCGCTTTGCTCTGGAGGATCTGGGTTCAGGGTACTCTGATCTCGACGATTTAGGGTCTAGGCTTTAAGGTTTAGGGTCAGTTCATGCTAGACTTCTCAAACCCTGCATGCGGGCATGATGCCTTGTTCGAGGGCTGCTGACTGACCTTTATTGTCCGGGCTAACTTAGAATGGATGTAGATAAAATTTGATCGAATCGCAGTGGTGAGGGTCGAATGACTCAAAACAAGATTTAAATCCATGCTCTCTTCCAGTGCAAGGTTCGTGCAGGAGGCCACACCCAAAATGAATTAATTGTCTTTCCCGACCGCTCTCAAAACGTCTTGTCAGCATCAATATAGGCTTGGGAGTGGAGGTGACTGAAAACAGCCACTCTAAAGCAGACAACCATTATAGACACCAAGATGCCAGCTTCAACAGTGAGCTAGACCAAGCCACGGAGCACACACTGTCGACGTTGATGATCGGACATGCACTCAAAGGGTCATTTGACTTAGTAAGAAACTTAAATGTAAGGTTACTTACAGTTGGAATCACGACACTTCGGGGACTAATAAACCGAAGAATTACCTACTCACTAAGTCCCTCTTCAAGGAAGCCGACCCTTGAACTATCGATCGAGCCCTCAAATCCCACTGTCAAGACTGAACCACTCGGCACAAAGAGCAACCCTGTCAGTCGGCTCGCCACAGATCCAGACGGTATTGAAGAATGTAGCAAAGCCATGAAGAAGAAAAGCTTAAAACGGTTTAGGGTTTGGGGTTTAGGGTTTTGGTTTAGGGTTTAGGGTTTAGGGTACCAAAGCTCCTTCTCCAAATGTCAGGTTAATGTTGGTCTCCGCATGAAGACGTACGACGGCACCCTCCTGTCCAACTTGCAGTCCCTTAGCTTCCTTGCAAGTCAGTTTCAGACGGCTGAGGACTCTGCTCATCATGGTTCCCTTTTATTCTGCATGACAGGGCTCTGCCTTTCCACTACTGCTTGTTTAGGTACATCTAGGCTCTTCGTCAGTTGAACAAACCTTCGCAAGATTTGACACAGCTATTCCACAACCCACAACAGGGTTCTGTATTATTCAGGGCGAGATAGACGTGGCCACT
>CAJNDV010032802.1:10416-22254 GCA_905221635.1 Symbiodinium sp. CCMP2456
TAGCGGCCACATATAAATCACCCTCAATTATTCTTAGTTTATGGTGCTGCTACTGATGCATCTGGCCTAGTACTACTCCTACCAATAGCTGCTACTACAACGACGACGACGACGACGACGACGGCTACTACTGCTGCTGCTGCTGCTGCTGCTACTACTACTACTACTACTACTACTACTACTACCACTCCTATGCTGCTGCTTCTGCTATTGCTGACACTAGTGCTACTGCTACTGCTACTACTCCGACAACAACCACCACCACCACGACGACAACGACGAGTACCACTACGACCACCACTACTAGTACCTCTACAACGACGACCACACTTCCTACTACTGCCGCTACTCCTTCTGACAGTATCTGCAATGCCACACTTTCTGCTCTTACTCTGCAGCCTTACTATTGAGAAGGCGACGAAAGCAGCATGCCACCCCAAGTGCTTTCGGCTTGAGAAACTCAGATACATTCCTTTCCTGCAGCATCCCCTGAGAATCCGATGTTCCTTGCCATCTTGTCCTGTGGAAGGACTTGCAACACAGCAGAACCCTAACCCCGAAACCCCGAAACCCCTAAACCCCTAAACCCTAGACCCTAAACCGTAAACCCTAAACCAGGTCCTTCTCCGACCGCTTCGAATCCTATGCCATGCAGCGCACCCTGGCGACCCTTGGATTGAGTTTCTGGGGCGCAGCAACGCGACAGGTCATGCCGTTTCAAAGCTACCCGACGTCGGCATTGTCACAATGTATGGCTTCGGGGATGACATGTTCCGATGCCCCTTATGTTCGGAAACTCCCATATCAATGTCATGAGAGTCAGCAAGAGTTGAACAAGTGTGCGCAGAATTTCGAGCTATGCTACTGCTAGTGCTTCCGGTTCTATCCCAACCCTCATTCTTGGCGGTCCTGTGGTAGTTTGGCCAGACCCACCCTAAAGCCCCAATCGCCAAAACCTGGAGTTTAGGGCTTGCACCGCTACCGAGATGACGACTCCGAAGGTGAGTATTTCCATGGACTGTACGACTTCAGCAGTACAGCCTGCAGGCATCAACGGTTTAGGGTTTAGGGTTTAGCGTGAGCGTTTCGAGTTCTTGTTTGCATGGCACGCGTCAGAACGCCAGCTGCAGGGTAGGTTTCTTTGACAGACGCCTCGTTTTGAGACAGGGGCCAGCCTTCTTGACTTCTTGGTTCAATCCAATCTCTGGTTTTGGTTTGCTGACCCAGGGTGTGTTTGAGGAGTCTATCGGTAGGGGATGCCAGATCGCAATGCTACTGTGCCTCGTTCTCAAAATAAAACGTCATTGTCTGCTGGTCATGTTAATCCCCTCACAAAAAGCCCTGCACCCCAGAAGCTTGAACCCAAGCCCCACATAGAGGATGCCGTTACAAACACACAGGGTGTCGAACAATCCTGAAGCAGCCATCCAGCGGCCCAAAACATGAGCTCCGCGTTAGGAACAACCTCTATGCCTATGCCTTCCCTGCAACCTTCCTCATCCCTTTCCTCATTGAGCCCGTTGCGACCATCTACGCACCCTACAAGACACTTGGCAGGATTTGAGTTTCGGGCTCTCTTGGGTTCTGGGTTGCATTTGGGATTAAGCTTTTGGACGGGGCGAGTCGATTGTTAGGTTCTGTAGTGTCGCCTTAAACCCTAAACCCTAAACCTTAACCTGAAATGTGCAAGCTGAGTATGACCTCAGCAGAGCTTTGCAAACTGAGCCGAGATCTCCCACGAGAAGAGTGGGGTTTGGGGTTTAGGACTCCACCCATCGTAGCGGAATTGAAGGCAAAGCCAGTCCTGTGGTCAAGATGGACGGCAAAAGCTTCAGAAGCCGATTAGAAATAGAGGAAGGCCTTTACATGCCCCGAATGCTGGTTCCAAAGAGTCTGCCACGGCTTTTGCACCACATGCTCGCAGGCCAGCATTTGATGCCAGGCTGACACAGGCTACACGATTTAGGGCACTGTGCGACGACAGCCACCAAGCAGCCACATTCAAAGATCGCCTAGAAGCTCAAGCCCTGACAACAGTGCCGTCTGTGTGGGAGGCTCATGGTCATGATCATCCGCACGCAGCCGCACATTAAGGCCATTCGATCCTGGCTGCTGTTGCCCGTATCCTCTTGCTGTTAGATGAGGGTGTTCATTTCGGAGGCATATGTTCTGCGTGGTGCTGGTATCGTGACGGCTTCGCCGATACCAGGCGGAAAAATACGACGCAAGTGCACAATGATGTAGGACTTTGCACTGGGCCCGCCCAGGATTCCGGGCTAAGGCCTTAGCAGTGAAGCAAAGTCGAATCTCCCGCATCGCTTTCCGATGGTGTCACTTCTTGGAAGGCTGAAGCCCCCAAACCCTTCAACCTCGTCATTCCAGAAACTTTGCATCTTGAGTTTCAAACCTAGGTCGGCCTTTTAGGGAGACTTGATGTTGTCCCTTATCGGGTGTTGGGCCGAAGAGGATCATACTCTTACATAGCGAGTGGGAGTTTCAAGTTTCTGGTCACATATCTTTGGTCTATCTTAGAAAGTTTGAAAATTTTTGGGCCCGGCTATTGAAGAAGAGAGTGCTTACGAGCTTTTTCTAAAGGCTTGCAAGAGCCCACCTAGGAACACAGCCTACTGCATCCCCTACCCCACTCCATTACACCTGAACTCCCGAGCTCGAACCGAAAGTGAGACGTGCAATCCTCTAACCTTCAACCATCACCTAAGAAAACCTAAACCCTAAAACCCTAAACTCCTAAACCATCAAAACCTCCTAGACCCCTAAAACCTGTAACACCCCAAACCCAACACCCCATTGGAACTATTCTTTTGAAGGAACCTTTAAACCCTAAACCCTTTTTGGGACCCTTAAACCTACTATAGAAGCCTAAACCC
This sequence comes from Symbiodinium sp. CCMP2456, assembly GCA_905221635.1. Taxonomy (NCBI): domain Eukaryota; class Dinophyceae; order Suessiales; family Symbiodiniaceae; genus Symbiodinium; species Symbiodinium sp. CCMP2456. Next base: position 13,305 of record CAJNDV010032802.1, read on the forward strand.
CAAACCCTAAACCCCTAAACCCCTAAACCCTAAACCGCTAAGCCCCTAAACCCCTAAGCCCCTAAACCCCTAAACCCCTAAACCCTAGACCCCTAAACCCCTAAACCCACAGTAATTACCAAGATTATTCGATTATTCTTTAGGGTCCCTCATTACAACGAAAGGCTAAAAAGGCAGCCCAAGACCCCATCCTAGGGTTTAGGGTTTAGGGCCCCATCCTAAGTATTAAGGCCCCTACTTGGAGGGTCGGGGGACTTAGTAGCTAGTTATTAGTGTAGACTTATAAGTACCATAACCCGAATTAGGATCCCTTTGAGGGTACTTATAAGCCTACTTATTACCTACTTCCTAAGTCCCCCGACCCTCCAAGTACATTGCGCCAAACCCTACTAACCCTCAAACCATGAACCTTCGCAAACCTAAACCCTAAACCCTAGTAACCCTAAAACCCTAAACCCTTTCAGGAACCCTTACACCTACTCGAACTCCAGGGCTGACAGTAACCCTTATAGAACCCTTTAAAGGAACCTCATTCTAATTACTATGGCCCCTACATTGCTTGAACTCCATAAGCCCTAAGCCCTGAACCCCAAAACCCTAAAACCCTAAACCCTAGTAACCCTAGTAACCCTAAACCCTAGTACCTGAACTCCAGGGCTTCATGGCCGAGAACTTGTTGGGAGGTTTGGTCTTCGATCTCTCGCGCTATGCCGCAGCTCGGGTGACGAATTGAGGTGGCTGTGGTTCTTTGGGTTTTAGAAGGGTGTCAAGGGGCTTTTGGGGTCCAGGGGTTCAGGGTTTAGGGTTTAGGGGTTTAGGGTTTCAAGGGGTTTAGTTTAGGTATGGCGCAGCATGGATGAACTCAGGTAGGCTCTCATTTGAAGTTTCCGGGGTGGATGGTATGGAGTTTAGGGTTTCAGGGTTTAGGGTTGGAGGTCTGAGATTCTGAGTCTTGGGGCTTTGGAGTTTAGGGCAGACGAGACAGGTTATTTTAGGAGCTTAAATAGTTACCAATACTATTTTGGTGGTTCCTTTCTGGCCCCCAAAACCCTATTGTAATTATTAAGGCCCCTATATTAGGGCTTTTTGCGGTTTGGGAGTGCAGGGGCCGGCCTAGGGCTGAGAGGTTTGGGTTTTGGGCCTTGGGGTCCTCTGCATTTAAGCTGTCAGCTTCAGGGCAGTTGAGGGCCTTGTGGTATACGAATATTGGGGCGGGAGTTTTGAGGGCCCGCGAAAGTTTAGGATTTAGGGGTTTAGGGATATGGCTTGCCCCAGCCCCATTATCCAAAACCGCTGGAGCTTTTTGCTGAGGACCTGATGCTGGATGCAATGATCGCCGTGCTCATCTTCTTCTTCCCAGGCGGCTTCAACATTCAGTGCCTTAGAAAAATGTTATAGGGGCCTCGAACAATCGGTAACATCATTCCTTACGTGTCCTGACAAATACTGCCGGGACTATAGTGGGATATGCCTCGGCCTCACGGGAAGTGTCAAGATTCTGGCAGGCCATTTGTATATGTGTCATGTGAGGCCTACGAGGAGACATGCTGTGGGCCCTGTCTTTCCACCCCTGCTTGTCAAAGCACCTAGCACTTCGACAGAGCTCGTACCATGGAACCACAAAACCAAGGCCATAGGGCAGCCGATGCGAGAGAGTGCGCCGCGTTTGTTTTGCAAATTTTGGGACGGGAAGCAGGAGCCGGTCTATTCCGTCACATTTCCCTACACCCGAAGCCCGCTTAAACCGTTGAGGATGTTCCTTGGCATGGCCTTGTCCCACGTGTACATCTACGCCTTCGACCACTACCGCGTCCTCCGGTCCATCCAGAGCTGCAACTACACAGACTCACGGTCTGCAAAGCTTTGGGATTTAGTATAGGGGCCTTAATAGTTAGAATAGGGCTTTGGGGACATAAAACTATGGTGATAATCATTAACCCCCAGAATAGTATAGGTAATTATTACGGCCCCTATATTAGGGTTCAGCAGTTGCACGAAGGCCCCAAAAACAGTCAGAAGCTGTGGGCTGGATTATGGAGGATAGATGATGTTGTCTAGACAGCCTGCACTCTAAGTAATGCCGCTTGCGGATGCAGGGTCTAGGGTTTAGGGTTTAGGGGGGTCATACATAGAGTTTACAGAAAGTTGCTAGTGAAAAAGACGATTGAAGAGGCAAGAATGTCAAGCTTTGCTGCTCGCACTCTTGCAAACCTGTTTCAGCCTGGAGCTACCAGGAGCTTGCTGTTTCCTGTGAATACATAGGCAACTTTTCACAACATTCCCAGAGAGCCCTTAAATAAGGAATATACTTTAAATCATAATGTTAAGCCCCGTATAAGTTAAGGTATATTCCTTAATTAAGGGTTATTCGGCTCTCTGAGTTCCCCACCAGTTTCTCTCCTTCAAAAAGAATTCCTGTCCTGGTTTAGGGTTTAGGGTTTAGGGTTTAGGGTTTAGGGTTTAGGGTTTAGGGTTGCCACATCCTGAACCTTAGACCCCCTAGGCCCTGAACCCCGAACCATAAGCCCTCGACCCTAAACCCCAAACGCGAAACCCCTAAACCCGAAGCCCCTAGACCCTAAACCCCTAAACCCCTAAACCCCTAAACCCTCAACCCTAAACCCCTGAACCCCTAAACCCTAAGCCCCTAAACCCTAAGCCCAAGCCTTAGAGTCCACAGCTGCGCGTACGGGCAAGGACAAGATGGTGGACTGGTGGTCGCAGTGGCTGATGGCCATCCCCTGTGGCTGCATGTTGGCCTGCTTCGTCTTCAAGGCGTTTGAGTTTAGGGTTTAGGGTTTAGGGTTTAGGGTTTAGGTTTAGGGTATATGGGTTTACTATAGGGGCCTGAATAATCACCTATATTATTTTTTGGGGGTTCCTGAGTACAACTATCGTATAATGGGCCCCAAAACCCTATTCTAATTAGTAGGGCCCCTATATTAGGGTTCAGGGTAAATGGGCTTAGAGGTTAAGGTAGCGGAGGGCCTAGACTTGGTCAGACAAGAAATTTGACCCACATCCTAAAGCCTTCGCCCATGGCCGTACGCCCAAGACACGTATGCAGTTCTTTGTGTCGGACGGAGGTGTTTTAGGATATGTTTAGCACTCTGCTTGCAGAGGCCAACTGCCAGCCGGGATACTTCTGCATGGAAGGCTGCCGCGGTTGGGGACAGGGGTTCCGTGACTGTGAAGCACACGCACCCCCAAGCATTTTGGAGACAGCTGTGATCCATCGTGCGCTCAACGATCTTCTGTTTACTGATAACTGGGCTGCTGCAAGTCTTGTCAAGTTTTGCTTCGAGCACTCGGCACCAGACACTCCTGCTGCTTTACTGGTGGAGTTGTACGACGTTTTGGCTGATGAGCCCTAATCTTACTTGTGAGGAAATACAATGACTCCTTTAGCCACACGCAATCGGAGCAGAGAACAGACCTCTACACGTTATATAGGCAGATCAGCCGTCAGAAGTTGAGACAGACCCAAAAACCCTAAACCCTAAACTCTAAGGACTTTAGGAGGGACCCCTAATAGGGACCCTTAATCCCATTACCTTAAAGCCAGGTAGTCTCCATATTAACCCCAATAACCTACAAGGGTCCCTATTAAGGGTCCCTCCTAAAGCCCTTAGATAAACCCTCAACAATGTCAAGCGCAACTCGGTGCGCACTGCTCTTCGGTCTCTCGAAGCGATGCTCGTAGAGGTCACCATGTAGTCACCTCACTGCAGATCGCTCTGTCCAATCAGAAGCTCCGTAGGCCTTTGGGACATATTATATTTTCCCTTATTGGGCTTAAGAGGATCTTATTTACGACCATTTTTCAGAGGCTTTGAGGGGCCAACCTAGGAAGAGATACGGTAAGGGATACGCTATCGCTTGAAGATACCGCCTTGCAGCTGGTGTATGACCTGGGGCAGGAGACGAGATGGTTACTGCATGTGCACTGGCGTTCTTTGCCCACATCCTGCTCCACACCGTGTGCCTGGACCGGAAAAAGCTGAGGGACATAATCTTCAGGGTTTGAGACAGGGTGACAGGGTTTAGTTCATGAAGAACAGGATTTGAACAAGAGGCTTCGCCGCTTAGGCATTGTGCCTGGTGCGGTAGACTTGCTGGTTGAAGTGGGTCCTGGGGTCTTCTTTCAGCTGTAGCCTTGTGCCCAATCTCCCTTTGTTCTTCGACAGCAAGAAGTGTTGCTTGTGTGGTCATGACATGCAAATGACCACTTTAACATCCTCATCTCACAGCATCGAACGCCATCAAGCTGTTGTTTAACCCTGGATTCCAAAGATGTTGGAAGGTCGTCTAACCTACGGAAATCTCAATTACAGTATGTGACAATGCAAACGTAGGGCAAGTTCAAATCAAGTAAGCTGGAGGAAGTCGAAAACAGGTTGCGAAGTTTGGAACGAAATAGGTGAAGAGAGGAAAACCGAACAGAATCAAGTAAGCTGGAGGTTGTCGAAAACAGGTTGCGAAGTTCGGAACGAAATAGGTGAAGAGAGGAAAACCGAACAGCAACCGGTTGCAACACAATCACCCCTAAACCCTCAATCCTCAACCCTCAACCCTCAGTCCTCAACCATAAACCCTCAACCCTCAACCCTAAACCCTAAACTCGACCGGCCAAGAGCCTACAAAGTCTTAGAGGCGTGCGATTTGCCTGGTCAGAACGATTGAAAAGACGAGAGATTGATTTGGGAGTTTCCGAAATGAGGGGTACCTTATTTTGGGGTCCTTATAATAAGGATCCTATCATTTAGGGTGCTATATTAGGCTCCCCTACTGTCGGAATTCCCCATTTCACGACGGTCGCAAAAGCTTGGCCGAAGATGCTAGAAAAAAAGGCTCTTGCATCAAACACCACCTGGATGCAGAGGAAACGACGAAAAGCTGCCCGATACAGATGACGAACACCAAACAGAAATCGAGTAGAAGAACGACCCCTTAACGGTCAAATCACAAATTTAAACCCTAAACCAAGTGAGGCCGCTGCAGCATTGTCGTATATCATAGTGTTACGTCCTTGAGTCCTACAAAACAGACCGCAGAGCGGTCGTGTTGTTTCCCCTCGACCATTTAGCGGTTCACGTTTTGGTGTTTCCTGGTTTTTGGGTTTAGGGCTTAGGTCGCTGGGAGGGAGTATAGGGCTTCGTGAAGGGAGATACTGGAAGATCTTTAACACTCCACATCTAACCCCGGAAAGCACCCGCTTTACAAGCTGAAGCTTGGCAACTGGTCCTGCCGCCCCCAATCAATCCTGCCATCATCATGCCTTTGCTGTTCCTTTCATCATTCACATCGGTCGCTTAATCTATGTCCGCATGCCTGTCTGTCTGGAGACCGCTTAACAGTAAACCCCTCAGCCCTAAGTGACAAACATTGCAAACAACTTGCCCAGAGGCTGCAAGTACGAAAGGCTTGTTCACAGCGTGGATTTAGCTTTCCAGCCCCAAACCTTAAAACTCTGCAACCCTAAACCCTAAGCCCTAAACCCCAAACCCTAAACCCTAAACCCTAAGCCCTAAGCCCTAAACTTAAAGTAACCCTCTCATCTGCAGGCTCCTGAAGTATGTCGTGCCCAAGTTCGGCCTGAGCTTGGGACTGCAGGAGACGTGTGCAAGGCTCAACTTAGGATTTAGGGTTTAGGGTTTATGGGTTTAGGGTTTAGGGTTTAGGGGCTTATAGGGCTTATGGGGTTTATGGGGTTTAGGGGCTTTTTGTGCTTGGTAATGATAGAAAAAGTATTCTCCGTCACATAAGCCTTGTTAGAGAGAGAGAGAGAGTTCTTTCGGTTTCAGGTTGAGGGCAGCCTAAACCCTAAACGCTAAACCCCTAAGCCCGTAAACCTCTCTCGGTTTAAAGTTGAGGGCAGCTTGAAGGTCAGGGACCTGTCCTGCTTGATCACAGGCAGGCTCCACATTGGCATGAGAGCAGGGTTCATTAGGGTTTGGGGTACCATCTTCTGGCTGCGAAGAGCTCCGACTATCAAAATCACTAGGGATTTGCCTGCACAGTTTCTCAAAGGGGAGTTCCATCAGCACTTTCGTCTATCCGAGGACTGGCGAGTCTGATGGTGCTGAGACGAACACCTACAAGGAGACATGTGGGGTTTTCTGCACAGAAGATTTTTCCTTGCCTTTGTAGAAGAATGACACATGGTTTCGGGGACGCAAACAGGACCTTCATACAGCATACCACTCACAAGAATCGCTTGCACATTTCGAGGACTGTGCTGAGAGCTTTCTCTTCCAGCAGAGGTACGTTTGCAATCCCAAACGTCATCTGCCGACAACAAGTCTAGACAAATGCCCGAGCTCCAAACATTGCAATCACTGCAACCTTCAACGGAAGAACCCAGAGAGCCCAATGCCCCTTAATTAAAGAATAGACCTTAAATTATAAAGGGCTTAATATTCTGATTTGAATAACTGAATAGTATTAAGCCCCTTATACCTTAACTTATAAGGGGCTTAATATTATGATGTAAATAATATTTTCCTTTATTTTAAGGGGTATTGGGCTCTTTGGGAAGACTTTGCAGGATTGCTCTCAGCGCCTAGCCTGCTCCTGGTTCACTGCGAACCCGGCCAGGGCCCTTCAAACCTAGAGGTGTGTGCTGGGCCTAAACCCTAAACCCTTTACCCCCTAGAGCTGTGTGCTGGAGTCATTGTTTGTGTTTTGTTTCGAGTTGTTTTTCGGGTTTTGTTTTGCAAGCTGAAGGGTTTCAGCCGAATAGGTTCTGGACTTCAAAAGTAAGGCCAGCCACGGTCACGACACTGCGTCAAAACCCTAAACCCTAAACCCCTAAACCCCTACACCCCTAAACCCTAAACCGGTCACGACACGGCGTCAAAATGTCAGAGGCTTTGAAGAATGGTTGACAATGAGGCCCCAGGGCTCGGGGGGTTGGCTGCCAGCCCATCTTTGTCTCTGTCATCATTTAGGGGCCTTAATAAGTAGAGTAGGGTTTTTGGGGGGTTCCTTATTATAGTTAGTATAACATACCCCCAAACCCTATTCTAATTATTAAGGCCCCTAGATTAGGTGCTGCAGCATTATAGCGAGTTGTGTATGGTCCCGACGCACTCAGGTGAGGCAAGATCGAGCCTGTTAACACAAGTAAGATTCAAAACTTATCATGCACTCCTTCCATATGCCGTTGCAAGTCAGTGGCCCAGCTGCCTAAACCCTAAACCCTAAACCTTTAAACCCTAAACCCTGTGCCACTGAAGGTCTACTGCCTCCGCTCGCAATACGTCTACAAGCACAGCCCACCCTGTTCCCCGGCCTTCGAGTTGGGCACAGATCTTCCACCCAGAGAGCCAAAATACCCCTTACATAAGGAATATACCTTAAATCATTATATTAAGCCCTTTATACTTTAAGGTAAATCGTAATATTTAGCCCTTTATACTTTAAGGTATATTCTGTAATTAAAGGGTATTGGGCTCTCTGGGCACACTCTCTTCGTCAAGGTTTATATGCCTTAAATCATTTTGGGGATCCTACTATAAGGGTTTAGGGTTTAGGGTTTAGGTTTAGGGTTAAACCCTAAACCCCAAACCCTAAACCCTAAACCCTAAACCCTAAACCCTAAACCGTTTCTTCCCTTAGTTTAGGGACGTCGGAAGAGATGGGGACTTGGGTTGCGCGGGCTTTTGGGCGTCGGGGCTTCCGGACGGTTAAGGGTTTAGGGTTTAGGGTTTAGGGTTTAGGGTTTAGGGGGAAAGCGCTGAGCACCCGGACCTTGTAATGTAGGGGCCTAAACAACTACCTATATTATTTGGAGGGGGGGCCTTGTTATAATTATAGTATAGTCGGCCCCAAAACCCTGTTCTAATTATTAAGGCCCCTACAGTAGGTTGCCATCGACAACCCTAAACCCTAAACCTGGTGTAACCCAGAAGCGTCTTCTAATTATAACGACCCCGATATTGCCAACACGTAGGAGGTTTGATGCGGGCCATGCGCCAAGCAAGCAAGCCTGGACTTGCTGGTGGTTGAGAAGCACTCGGTGTAGCCAAAAGTTGCCTAAACCCTAGACCCCTACGCCCTAAATCCGGATCTCTTCTGATATAGGCAAGCTCCAGCTTTACTCGGTGATCCATCTGAGAGGTAACTGGATCGAGTCTGAAGCCTAAAACCCTAAACTTCAAAGGCTAAAACCTTAGCCCTAGAAAAAACAACTGAAAGCTGCACCTTGGATCCTTGACCGAGGCACCTACTTCCTCCCAGGCAAGGAGCACTTGATTGAGAAGAACGAAGAGCTCCTCGGAGAGTTTTCAGCGATGAGTGGAGCTTGAGGGGTCGAACTCTGCACTGGGTATACGAACATCATGATTGAGGCTTTACAAACATCGTGATTGGGACATGTTACTGCTAGTATAGGGGCCTTAATAATTACCTATGCTATTTTGGGGATTCCTTTTCACACTTGTAGTATAATGGGCCCCAAACCCTAATTCTAATTATTCAGGCCACGACACCCTAGACCCTTATTGTAGCCCTTATAGAACCCTTTAAGGAACCCTTTTGAAGGAACCCCCAAAATCCTATTCTCATAAGGCCCCTACATTGGGTGATGGTTGCCTGTTTTTATGTTCAGTACACCTACTATATACCCTTTCCGTACCCTTGAGCGTCCCTAGAAAGGCCTAAAGGTCCATATTAGGGGCCCGTACTTCTACTTACTTCCTCAATAAGCCAAGAAAAATGAAAGGTTAAACTTTCAGGTTACTACTAAATTATAAGAACCCAAAAAAGCTTAAAGGTTGGGTTTTGGAGAACTAAGTCTAACCTTAACTTCAGTGCCCTAAACCCTAAACCCTAAATCCTAAACCCTAAACTCTAAACCCTAAACCCTAAACCCTAACCTTCCGGTCTTTGAGGCGTTCGGCCTTCAGATTTCGAGTATAGAGCTGAGGACCCAGAGAGCCCAATACCC
>CAJNDV010032803.1:0-35125 GCA_905221635.1 Symbiodinium sp. CCMP2456
ACCCTAAACCCTATAAGCCCTAATGTAGGGGCCTTAATAACTAGAATAGGGTTTTGGGGGCCCTTTATAGTATCATTATAAAAAGCACCCCCCCCCCCCCGGAAAAAAATAGTACGTATAGGTAATTAAAAAGGCCCCTATATCATGCCCAAAATCCTGAATCCTAAACCCGAAAACCAGGTCTGAGGTCAGCTTTCGCGGCTAAGTCTCCAGAGTATTTGGGCCCGGCCTTGTGGGTCCAAGTCTTTAAGGTTTAGGGTTTAGGGCTAAGGGTTTAGGGTTTAGGGTTTAGGGTTTAGGGTTTAGGGTTTTAATACTCATATACCCCAGAGTAGGGGCCTTAATAATTAGACTAGGGTTTTGGGGTGTCGTTTACTATAAGTATAAACGGAACCCCCAAAAATAGTATAGGTAATAATTTCATATATCCTAAACCCGGAACCCTAAGACCCACAACCTAGGTTGGCCCTTTGAAGCCTTTGAAAAGTATTCATAAATAAGACTCTCTTAGGCTCAATAAGGAAAGTATACGAAATGTCCCAAAGGCCTACCTAGCAACACTCCCCTAAGCCCTAAACCGTAAAACTGCAGGGTACCAGGGTGCCGGCTTCTTCGATGCCTTTCTCTTCTTTTTCTTCTTTGCCTGAAGCTGCAGGAAGAGCCCTCCGTACACACTACACCCTAAATCCTACACTTTTAAACCCTAAACCCCTAATAAGGTTTAGGGTTTAGGATTTAGGGACCCTAACCCCTAGAGCCCTGAACCCCTAAACCCTAAACCCTGACTGTAAACCCTGACGTTTCAGGTCTGGGGCTTTGGGTGTTTTCCCCGACCTTTTGTCGACCTGCAGCAGAGAGCCCTTTTATGGGTCAGGTTCTAGGCTCAGAGTTTTCGGGGTTTAGGGCCTAGCGCTGAGGGTTTAGGGTTTACGGCTTCGAGCTGAGGGGTTAGGACTTAGGGATTCTAGATTCTAGCCTTTTTTTTTGGGGGGGGGAACGGTGAGGGTCTAGGGTATCAAGCACGACCTGGCTCCAGTTTTCATGGACTCGAGCTAGTGAATCCTTTGAGTGGCCGATATTTGGGGTTTATAATAGGGTTTAAGCATCAAGGTCGTAAAACATAGACATGGGCCTCCAAAGATTGACACATTCCGTTTTCAATGAAGTACCTCGTCTATTCTAAGGAAACCTTCGTATATAGCAGCCTTAACACCTGGAGGAGGTTTGGGCGTATACTAGAAGGGCCTGCAGCGCGGTATGATTGCCTACCTATTCAGACCGCCAGCTATTCACTTATAGAACCTCTGAAAGTAATCCCCAAATAAACAACTATAGAGCTCTGAAGCCCAACAGGTACAGACCTGAACCCTAAACCGGCTCAGCGAACGCTTAAACCCAAAGCACCCCACCTCCCGCCCGAGAATTCCGAATAAACGCGTATAACACCCACCGATAACACTACTAAGAGGGTCCGTACACGCTTGAACCTATATACCCTAAACCCGAAACCCCAAAGCCTGATCAGAATGTTGGACCCCCTGTGTTCTAGAGCCCTTCCATAGTAGATCAGTCTGATGTAGGGCCCCTAATATCTAGGACAGGGTCCACAGGGTTTGGGGGTACAGAATACTTTGATGATAATATACGATAATGTACCAAATATACCATACTAGATTTTATACTGTACTCTTTACTCTGCTTTACTATACCACACTATACTTTACTATACTCTACTGCGCTGTAATGTACTATACTTTACTATACTATACTGTACCACGATATAGTATTACAAATATACTACAATGTACTATAAGATGCTACAGCGTACTATTAACAGCGAGCTCAAAAAAAACCTATAGATCCATCCCATGATTCGGCCTTTTACCCCCAACTACCCTCTCATACACATGAATGCCCGCTCTTAAGCACCATGAAGGGGTTTAGAGTTTTTGGGTCTAGGGCAAAGGTTTAGGGGTTTAGGGGTTTATGTGTTTACAGTTTAGGGTTCAGGGCTAAGGTTTAGGGGTTTAGGGGTTTAGGTGTTTACGGTTTAGGGTTTAGGGTTTAGGGCTAAGGCTTAGGGGTTTAGGGGTTTAGGGCTTCGGGGCTCTCTTGGGCCTTCGGCATCTTCATCTTCTTACCGAGGACTTCCAGCTGCGAGTTGCAAGCGAAGCCCATGCGCTGCGGGACCTTCTCTTCAGACTCGGAGGGCTGCTTTCAGGGGCTTCAAGTTTGGGGATTAGGGGTTCAGGGTTTAGGGATTAGGGGTTTAGGGGTTTAGGGATTAGGGGTTTAGGGGTTTAGGGTTTAAGGATTAAGGGATTAAGGGTTTAGGGTTTCGGGTTTAGGGGTTTAGGGCTTCGGGTGTACGGGTTTAGGGTTCAGTGTTCAGGGCTGAAGCTTCAGGGCTTAGGGCGGTCAGGGTTCCAACACGGGTTTGGCCAGTGAAGGGTTGATTTGAGCACTAGTTCGGGCACTGAGCCTTCCAAGACATGTTCAACTTTTCCACTAGCTCTTTGTAGAGCCTGCGAGCCTGCTAAAGCTTCTTCCAACACGAATTAAATAGTCGATACCACACACCATGCGTTCTCAACCAGATCGATCGACTCTTCCGTCACTTTCTTTGTGACATGAAAGCAGTCTTCGCCGCTCTCCAAGTCATCCTTGAGCTCCATAAAGGGCGTGTCCGAAAATAGGGGACCCTAATATAGCACCCTAAATTTTAAATAATAGGATCCCTGTTATAAGGAACTCCCATAAGATCTTCGCATTCTCTTGTAAGAGCATCAACTTTCTCTTGCCACCCCCTATTACTTGGGTGCCAGGATTCACGGGTAGCGAAGGTTATAATAAGGATCCTACTATTGGCTCTTTCCAATTCCTGCATCTTTTGCTCTAGCTCAATCTCGTTGCTCTCCAAGTCTTCGTTGAAAGTACTTTCGCTTCGACGCAGGTCTTGAACGCGACTACTCAAGTCGTTTCGGAGTTCTTGAATAGGTTTTGAACACGACTACTGAAACCGTTTCGGAGTTCTTTAATGGTAAGCGCGTAGCCTGTCGGCCACGTCGCAACCACTTCCTTGCTTAGCTCCATGAAAACTTTGACCCTTCTAATTAGCTCTTCATCTCCTAGTCCTGTTGGGTCACCCTAAACCCTAAACCCTAAACCCTAAACCCTGAACCCTGAACCCTAAACCCTAAACCCTAAACCCTACCTTATAAGGATTGCTTTAAGGGCTCCTTCAACGGTTTCTTGTAAGGTCTTCTGAAAGGGTTCCTTGTAACAATTGCTTCAAAGTTGCCTTTAAGGCTTCCGTTCGCTCCGTTTAAGGACTGTTTTCACGGCTCCTTCAAGGGTTCCTGTGAGGATTCGATGAGGGACTTCTTGCGTTTAGCATGGTTTAGCGAATTACGGGGCTGTAAGCTAGGGGCTGAAGCGCTTTCGTTAAGGGTTAAGCCTTAAGGGTTTTGTAGGGCTCGCTGGGTTTGCGGGGCTCAGGGTTTACAGGTCTTGGGTTTTCGATTTTTGAGGGTTCCTTTAAAGTTCCTTTCAGAGTTTGTCGAAGATTGCAAGAGCCCTTATATGGCCTTAATGACTGGAATCCGAGCTTGCGTATAATAAGGACCAATGGTGGCAATTCTCCAGGCCCCTCTACCAAACCCCACCAGGAAAACCCTGTCAGTACCTCTCTGTGAACCTTTAAACCCTGACCCCCTAAAACCTAAACCCTAAAGTAAGGGGCTTAATAATTAGAATAGGGTTTTGGGGGTTCCTTACTATAATTATAGTATAATGGACCCCAAAACCCTATTCTAATTATTAAGGCCCCTATGAAAGGAGACCTTTAGTAGCTTGGGTTGCGAAGCAGGTCGGAGCTTTGCCCTGCCACGGGGCTTGAAACCTCGTGTGCCCAGAACTTCTCGTCTCATGCCCTATATGCAGGACCGCCCAATCGAACCGAATGGTAGCCCTAAGCCCCAACCACGATTGAGGTTTAGGGTTTCGGGTTTAGGCCTCAAGGTTAAACCCTGAATCCCAAACACGACTAGACCCCAACCCTAAACCCTAGACCACAAAACCCAAACCCCAATCCCCCCCAAACTCTAAACCGGCCTGCTTGCTGAATGCATGCTGCATCAGCTGCCACCTTGGTTTCTGATGAAGCTTCGAGACAGACCAGGATTCCACTCATGGTATTGTTGGGGCCAAATCACACAGTTCCTGCACCAGAGAAACATGGAGCATGCGTGACTACAGGCGTGCAAACCGTACAGTAAAGCTCAAACCCTCTACAGCAAGCCCTCAAGAACCAGAAATCTACAAGCAGACTCGCAAATCCCGAAACCCAATCAACTCAAAACCACAACTCCAAAACTAAAGCCGCAGAGAATGCCACCCGCCAAAGACATCCAAGACCACACAAACCAAGCGGTGTCCTCACCTGAACCGTTTAATCTACCCTCGTTGGAAATACTCCTTGCAAATCATGTCAGGGATCCCACGATAATTTAACGTTTCCTGCCTTAATTAACTTAAAGGAAACTACAGGTGGGGAGTTTAGGGTATATAGGGCTTCTAGAAGGCTTCTATAAGGTATATAGACCTTCTATAAGGCTCCTAGAACGGTAGCTACCCACCTAGGTATATTCCTTAATTAAAGGATCTTAAACCCAGCATGTAAACCTCTATAGAGCCCTTATAAAGGAACCGTCTTGCTTAAAGAAGGAATCTTGGCAGACCAGGGAAAAATTAGCCCTATAGATTCTAAAGCCTGAACCCCAAGACCAAATCCGAAACCCCAACCGTGAACCATAAGATGATGCTCAGGCTCCAAAGGACCTGATACTTAGGTGTTCGGGTTTAGGACCGTCGCCTTGTAGGTTAGTATTTGGGTGGTTGTCAAAATGATGGTCCCTTTTTGGGTCCTTATTATAATACGGCACCTATTATTCCGGGTACCCCAAAACGGGCCATAATGTTGACAACTACCCATTTGGGAAAGCGTATAGGGGGAGCCGTCGAGCCTCGAAGCCAAGCCTCAAAGTTGGACACTACACCTTTCCGAAACCCTAAACCCTGAAACCCTGAAGCCCCTGAACCCAAAACCCTAAGAAGCCAAACCCTAACACCTAAACCCTAAAACCCTAAAACCTTAAAACCCTAAAGCCCTAAACCCTACAGCCCTAAACCCTAAAACCCAAAAACCCTAAACCCTAAAACCCTAAAACCCTAAAACCCTAGAACCCTAAACCCTGAAACTTTTCCGAAGCCCATCCTGAACCTGAGAACCCTGGAGTTCTAAAGCATTTTTAGCAGGTACTCTTATGCGGGATCTTTGGGTTGAGGGTTTAGAGGGTTTAGGGTTTAGGGTTTAGGGTTCAGGGTTCAGGGTGTAGGGTTTAGGGTTTGGGGGGTTTAGAGGGTTTAGAGGGTTTAGAGGGTTTCGAGTATAAGACTATAACCCTAAGGGCCCAAGTCCCCAATACTCATATACTCTCCCAAATACAAACCTACAAAACGATTCTTCTAAACCCAAGTACCTGATTATCAGGTCCTTTGGACCCCTAAGGTTCTAAAAGAAAGATTCCATGCAGGCTCTGAGATTCCTAAACCCTCAACCCTAAACCCTAAACTAGGACTAAAGGCTTTCTGCACAGAGTCTATGAAGGCTCCCCCACCCCCTCCGCCGAAGACAGCTTAAACCCAGGCATCGCCGCCTTGGGGGCCTTAATCATTTTAATAGGGCTCTGGGGCACATTCTACGAACTCATAATGATGAGGAGCCCCCTTAAAGGACTATTGTTGGAATCCATTAAGGCCCCTATAGTAAACTTAGCTCCCAGCTCGCCGGTGGGAGCGCCGGGAGTCTGCTTCAGGTCGACCATGACCTGCCCCAGGGTTTAGGGTTTAGGGCTTAGGGTTTAGGTTTAGGGGCTTAGGGGTTGTGGGATCGGGCCTTGACCCTAAACTCTAAACAACTGGGGTTAGTGAGGTATCAGGGTTTCGGGCTTAGGGCGTGAACCTTAAAACCTATACAACCAAGGTGAACGCTCCTTTAAGGGATCCTTCAAACGGCATATTATGTAAACGGCCCCTAAGGGTCCAAGTAGCCCTTATTTATGGCTATTGGTACTCCAAAAGGCACCAGAGTCCTTAAATACTGAGCACTGGGACCCTAAACCCTAAACCCAAATGCGACCCTTCTGAGCGCTTGGACCCTCAGGGGCCACTATGCCTGCGCCAAACAAGGTATTCAAAGTGACGGGACCAGGGACTCCAAAAGGGGTTTAGGGTTTAGGGGCGGGGGTTAGGGTGTAGGGTTTGGTTGTTTGGGGGCTTAGGGTTTTGTGGGTTTCAGGGCTTGGGGGTTTGGGGGTTTATAGGGGTTCGGGTTTAGGGATTTTGGGGTAGGACCCACGGTTTAGGGTCTTCTGTGGGGCTTTCGGGCTGGGCCGCTTCTACGGCCGAGTAGGTCCACAGGGCCTCCGCACATCTGAGTTCGTCTCAATGGAAGACCTGTCGTTTCAGGGTTTAGGGTTTGGCCGGCGGAAATGCTGTTGCAAATGCTCCCCAGCAACACTCAACACTAGACCCCAAAGCTGAAACTCCAACCCCTATAAAGCTTAAGCCCTCAACTCCTAAACCCTATAACACGAAACCCTAAACCCTAAACCCTAAAAACCCTAAAAACCCTAAAAACCATAAAAATCTCTAAAAACCCTAAACCGCCCCACAAGCAACATGAGACAAGCGAGGCAGCGACTCTGGGCGACTTGCACCGCAGCTGCAGCCAGGACCCCACCAAGGGCCCTTTAATCGAGCCCTTACGGTTTAGGGTTTAGGGTTTAGGGTTTAGTCGGCATTTGGGGTATAATAGAGGGTAGTTGGGGGTCTCGGAGCATTGTACCCGTCATTGTTCCCACCCCTCAGAATAGCCTAAAGCCGTGCGCCGTCTAGGGCTTAGGATTTGGGTTTTAGGGTTTTTGGGGTGTATAGGGTTTGGGGTTTAGGGCCCACATCCCTGAAGTTTCAACCCAACAGTCTGAAATCGAAACCGCAACCCGCAACCCCATTTCGCAGGTCCGAACCACCCGACGCCAACACGCAAAGTCTTGCAAATCCTGACCCGAACTTGATCCTAAACCGCGTTGAAGAAATGCCGCAACCCTAAACCCTAAACCTTGTTAAAGATAGACCCGATCCCAAACCCTAAGCACTGTTGAAGAAATACCCTAACCCGTAAACCCTATACTCGGTTGAAGCGGTAACCTAAACCGTAAACACTAAAGCCTGTCGAAGAAAAGGCCCAAACCGTAAACCCTCTTGCAGAAAGGCCTTCACTGTGTCCTCCATCATCTGTTTCACCTGAGCAAACAGTCAAGAGTTGCTTCAAGAAATGTGAGGTTCCCTTAAGGAGCTAGAGTTGAAGGTGTTAGGTTGGGGTTAGGGGGTTTAGGGTTGGGGGCTTTTGGGTCGAGGGTCTAGGATTTGTTTAGGGTTTAGGCCTCAGCTTTGGCCGGCTCCCTTTATGGGCCTAGGGTTGTGGTTCCTTCCCTGGTGCCCCATTGGACCTTCATGAAACCCTAAACCATCTAGTTAAAGGAAACTACAGATGGGGAGTTTAGGGTATATAGGGCTTCTAGAAAGGCTTCTATAAGGTATATAGACCTTCTACAAGGCTCCTAACGGTAGCTACCCACAAGAAAATGTCCTGGATCTAGACTGTCTGAGGCCCGGCGCCAGATCCACCAGTCTAAGGCTAGGAATTATGGGCCCCTAGGATGGGCCCTTAACCTCTGGAATCCTTATACACCTACTATCTACCCTATATGTACCCTTAAGGGTCCCTAGAAAGGTCTAAGGGTCCATATGACGGGCCCATACTTCGAACCTTAGAGCCAGTGCTGCTTGTTGTTTTCATCGGCTTGGCTGTAAGTGAAGGATCTACTTTCGCTTGCTCGGAGTACTGCCCGCTAGCCTGAATGCCGGAAACATGCGACTGTGTCAATCAGTGTTGGCCTCATGGTTGTGCCTACATATCTCTTTCTTGTAGCTATCCGTAACCCTATATCTATCTCCATCTCCATCTTAGATCTTTGTCTCCATCTGCATCTCGATCTCGCTCCCTATCTCTATCTATAGATGTACAGTTTTTGTTGGACTATGCCCACCCCGCCCGCACCACATCTTTGAAACAAAAGCCCTCGCTGTCTTATCCTGACGGCTGCGTTTTAGGATCTGCCCCCTTGGCATCAACCAAAACTGCAGCGTTCTTGATGTTGCATCATAACAAAGATCATATACACTCTCACATGCTGACCTCGACTACTACTATCCCAAACCCAAGCACCTTACCACTGGGTAGTGCAAACAATCTCGGCCGCGTGGCTAGAGGGCATGTCACCGGCGTGGAGTAGTCGCAGGCCGGCGACGAGTTGACCTGCATGGTTGTGTTTTGAAACCTGGGGCACCGAGTTTAAGGAACACTCCAATAGCAAGTCTCCCCCCCCTCCAGGACCCTCCACCCATCTCCACCCCATTAAACTTCAACTCCGCCATCCCGAATGCTAAACCGCGGCGTGGCCGTACAGTACGAATACGATTGCACCTGCTCTGCCTCCGGTAAACCCAAACCCCAAACCCTACCATAAGGGGCCTTAATCATTACCTATACTCTTTTGGGGGGTTCCTTGTCATAATTTTACCATTATACACGCCTTAAAGCAGTCCCAAAATCTGTACCATTTGGCTACATGGACCCTTCAACCCCCTACCCTTGTGGTAGATTCTGCAGGTAAAGCATTCATGTGCAATGGCGATCCCTGCTGAGACATGGAATTTCTATTTCTAGGGCTTGTCCAGCCTAGGATTCAGAGTTTTAGGGTATTTGCGGCTCAAGTTGTCAGAAGGCGTTCCAAGATTGCAGATAATTGCAAACGAATGTCACTTCTCATTCTCCACTAAATCCTCCAGCTACTAGCCTTGAACAGCCTCGTGTCGGCTGTAACATGAATGCAGCCCATTGCCAGAATCGAAACTTCTCATACCTCCCGGAGAGTCGCAAGGACTCAGGAAGTCCAAAGTTGCCTTGCGCACGCAGGGTCGGCAAGGTACTTTGCGAGAAGCCCTAAACCCGCACTAAACAATCCAAGCCCTTACCCTAACCCTGCAGGCACCTACTATATAGGGCCAAACGGGGTCTAGTAGCCTCTATAGTAGGTACCTGGAGGGTTGGGGCCCTAAACACTAAAACCTAAACCCGAAACTAGGTACTATAAGTCTGGAGCCCAACAGCATGTATCCTGCACCAACCCTCGAAGCCGAATCCGACCACCACGAGTCCAGGAAATAATCCGAAACCCCAAACCCCCAAAAAACTCTAAACCCGAAACCCATAACCCTAAACCCAAAGCCCGTAAACCCCAAACCCCTAAACCTTTATAAACCCCAAGACCCCCAAAACTCCTAAACCCTAAACCCCAAAACCCCGTAAGCCTTTATAAACCCTAAACTGCTTAGGCAGGAACCCTTAAACCCCCAAAACCCTAAACCCAAAGCCGGAACACCCTAAACCCTTTAGAAGTGAACCCCACGCCTCGATGA
The DNA here is from genome assembly GCA_905221635.1 of Symbiodinium sp. CCMP2456. NCBI lineage: Eukaryota > Dinophyceae > Suessiales > Symbiodiniaceae > Symbiodinium > Symbiodinium sp. CCMP2456. Next base: position 9,604 of record CAJNDV010032803.1, read on the forward strand.
GCCAGACATCTGGCGCATGGCCCTGGGCGGCTTCGCCGATCTGCGCGTGGAGGAATTTAGGGTGTAGGGTTTAGGGTTCAGGGTTTAGGGTTTTTGGTGTTTAGGGTGTAGGGTTTGGGGTTTGGGGTTTTTTAGGGGTTTAGGGTTTAGGGGTTTAGGGGTTTAGGGGTTTAGGGTTTAGGGTGTATACGGGTTTAGGGTTTAGGGTGTAAGGTTTAGGGTTTGGGGTGTAGGGTTTAGGGTTTAAGGTTTAGGGCGTAGGGTTTGGGGTTTAGGGTGTAGGGTTTTGGGGGTTTGGGTTCTTTAGGGGTTTAGGGGTTTAGGGTTTGTAAAGTTTTTAGGGGTCTAGGGTTTAGGGTGTAGGGTTCGGGTTTTGAGGGGTTTAAGGGTTTGGGGTTCGGAGGTTTTATGGTTTAGAGTATGTCCTACCTGGGCATTCAAAACCCTACTATTTTCAGGGGTTATACCCTCTAAGTAAGGGATCCTAACCCACTATGTTGTGTAAGGTTTGGGGATACAGGTAGGTGGTTGTCAAAATTATGGTCCCTTTTTGGGTCCTCGCTATAATACGGCACCTAGTATTTAGGGTACCCCAAAAGGGACCCTAATTTTGACAACTACCCAGGTAGAGAATGACAACTTTGAAACGACATGTTGCGCGCCCACAAGTCAGATCCTGGAGCAGTATAAAGCAAGGGATGTAATGTAGGGTTTAGGGTTTAGTGTTTAGGGGTAGGGGCCCTGATAATTAGAGTATGGTTTCGGGGTATGTTATACTATACTTATAAATAAGGAAACTCCCAAAAATAGTAGAGGTAATTGTTTAGGCCCCTATATTATTCGGGTTCGTGAGCTTCATGTCTCACTCGTCCTGACCGCAATAGGGTTCGTTTACATGTGGATCACGGCTTTGAGCTTCCAGCAGAGGTGCTGATGAAAGTGGAAGGTGATATATATATATATATAATACGGTTGATGATATAAACCCTACATGACCCATAATAAGGAATATACCATAGTTCCCATAGCACAGGGTCCTTAAGGTAAATGCAGGATTTATATCCTGAGCAGTAATACGTAAGCTCCTGCGATCTCGAACCTAGAGGGGTGGTGATTCTCCAGGCATCTGCAAACACATTTCCGGTTTCTTGGACCCATTTCTCCCTTTTGGGGTCCTTTTTTTTTATAAGGGTGCCGTATTATATTGGGGACCTAAAAGGGGAGCCTCATTTAGAGAACTACCCAAATGATCATCCGGAAGCCGAAGGCATCACTCTCATGGAGGCACGGCCATGTGTGTAGATTCCCTGGTTTCTCCAAAGTACAGCTTCTTCCAAGGAGCCCCCGAAAACGCGCACTTCTGAGTGGTTGAAGCGTTGGGGTTGCAAGAGGAACCCTAAACCCTGGTCGGACATGCTTGTAATCCCTAGGCAACAGAAACTCGTCCCGGGCGGGTGAATCGAAAAATCAAGAAGGCTATAGGTTCAGGGTTCAGGGTTTAGGTTATAGCACAGCACATGTGCCAGCATCGAAGCTGTGTACGCAACCCAGAAGCACTGCTGGCATCAACTGCAACCGTGCGCCCTGAAAATACCCTAAACCCTAAAAGCCCTAAATCCGAAAGGCAAAAACTCTAAATCCCCAAAGCCAAATTCGGCTGCGCACCATGAAGTCATACCCGAAGAGCTCGACCTCGACTGTGCAGGGATGCTGCATCACCCGAAGTACCCGCAACTGGGGACTAGGGTGTAGGGTTGCTTACAGGGTTCGGGCTCCCGGGTTTCAGGGTTCGTAGGGTTGAGGGTTTTAGGGTTCAGGTTTTTGGGTTTAGAGCTGTAGGGCTCCAATAACAAATAATACTGTTGACCATAATAATCGCAACAACGTAAACGCAGCGATGAGAATACATGTAGACAAGTACTAATAATACTGGTAATACTGATAAGAAGAAAAATGCAAGAAATCACCGTGAGTACCCACAACTAGAGCAAGAACGGCACAGTCCTTCTTGTGGATAATGGCCTGGCCCCTTTCCACCTATATAAGGCATATAAGGACTGACGATTTTATGGACAATACAGGATTATTCCTAGCAGCAGAGTGCAATATTTAGGTCTGGCAAGCTCAGAGGGGCACTTGGCTGAAGCGGGTTCAGCCTAAACCCTAAACCCTAAACCCTAGACCCTAAACTATAAACCCTAAGCCCCTAAACCCAAAGCCCGAACAGGGGCAACATGTCTGCATCCAGGACTTAAGCTCTCATAGATTTAGGGCTGACGCCTCAGCACTCAGGACTACCCTAAACCCCTAAACCCGAAACCCCCAAACCCCTAAACCCGAAACCCCGAAACCCCTAAACCCTAGATCCTAAACCCTAAATCCTAAACCCTAAACCCTAAAAATTAAACGCTAAACGCAAAAAACCCTAAACCTTAAACCCTATAAACCCTAAATCTTAGTGTGTTTTTGTTGGGACCCAATGTTAAAGATGTGGGGTTTAAGACCTGCGTTCCATGCTCGATCCTCTCCCGAAAGATCCCAGCTCTTGTTTTGCAATACCCAAAGGGTCCAAGGTACCTACAGCAGAATGTAGGCTTTCTATCTTAAGAGTTAGTAGTATGATTTGGGGAAATATGCCCCATAACAGTACCTAGGCCACTTTGGGATAGTCGCCAAAAAAATCCCTTATAGTAGCCCTTGTAGGAACCCTTAAAGGATCCCTTAAAGGAGCCCTAAACTCCTACATAGGACCCTTTGGGATAGGGTTCAACGCAGAAATAGCTTTCCGGAAACTTGTGTGAGAGTATGGCGTGGATCGTCAGGGCCCACTATTTCGCAGGGTTTGATTAGGGGTTTAGAGTTTAGGGTTTGGGGTTTAGGGTGCAGGGTTTAGGGTGGCAACAAGCCATGCGAAACAACAATACCTCGCCAAAGACCTCGTAAGGGACCAAATGCTAAAGTCGTTCGTACTTGAGCCACGAAGGTACCGAATAGGAAGTGCTCCGGGTTCCAATACCAAGGTCCATACTTCACCCTCCGGGGTTACGCCCAGACCCTCCACACTGCACTCAGCAGTGACTGAGTAGACAAGAACCAGTTTCCGACTTTAGTGTTGAATGTTGAACCCTAAACTCTAAACCCTTTAGGGTTTAGGGAGGTTGTGCAGTTAGGGCTTTAGTGTGTGAATTTTGCAGCACAGTCTATGGCAAGTGGAAGGCCATGCCTTTTAGCTAACCTACCCCAAACAAAGAACTCCTCCAGAATCCTGATCGAACCGTTAATAAGCCCTGCATAACGCCCTTGTAGAAGTAGAGCCCTCACAGCACCCTGATAGTCTGCCAAGACAAACCCCAAACCCCGACACCTCGAGCCCTCGTAGTCCCCCCTCCAAGAGTCTAGAGGAGTCATATAGGCCCAGAATCTCCCAAAGAGTAATCCGGAACTCAGTCGGGTTCAGGCTCCTAGGGGCTACAGCGATGTAGAGGTCGGCCACGGTTTCGGGTGTAGGACTTACCGAAATAACACGAGGGGAGGGGTGGGTATATAAGGACAATCAGGAGACGTTATTGATGTAAGTGCGTCTTCAGATCTTCTGAGCAACCACACCGAACCCTTGCGATGCTGGATGCCATCGACCACGCTCATCAACGACCTGGCTTCGTGCGAACGGCAGCTTGAATATCGAAGTCCCTACACCCTAAATCCCTCAACTCCCCTCCCTCATCTGAAACTCTAGGGAACATGTGATAGTAAGCTCTAAGAATCATGTGATAGTTCTTCCATGTTATTCCCGCATAATAGTTGGCTATACATGATCCTGCGAGCCAGCTCGGGAGACTCGCAACCATAAGCAGTACAGAAGCTGTGATCAAGACGAGGGTGCGGCAGCATCAAGCACCAACGAGTATATAAACACATATACCTAAACCCTAAGCCCTAAACCTTGAAATTTCCTAAAGAGTAGCACTTTGGGTCTAGGGACGACAAACCATCAGAAGCGCCTCAGACAACTTAATGCAGAGGTAGAATGTAGACAGGGCTTTGGCTGCATCATAGTAAAAGCTATACTTGGGATTATAAGGGATATTAGTACTAGTTATTCCGAGCCCGACATGATAGACGCGCACCAGATGATGATGTTCTCCATCTGCTTCCGGATGCCGTCCCAGAGATTGACACAGGGATCCTTGCACAATGATGTGATGCGTTTGTATCGGTAAGAAAACATAGGAAACACAGGAAAACCAACCATGAAGCAAACGGAGCCATCCTCAACAATAACTCGTAGAAGAATCTAGGGCCAGGGGGCCCTCAAACAAATCAATAGGGTTCTGGGGCAGATATTACTGCATAGTAACTATAGTAGGAAGTATACCGGAATGTTACTCGTAGTTTTGCTGCGATCCCGATATTCGTTTCGTAGATCCCTCGTGCAGGGGCTTTTCGGTTCTCTGTGTGGGAAGGGGACAAGTTTGTGGAGAGGACCATGGTTTAGGGGTTAAGATTGCCGTGAACAAATGGGAGTTTCCGAAAATATGGGGGGGGGACCTATTTTGGGGTCCTTCTAAAAAGGATCCTACTATTTAGGGCACGATATTAGGGTCCCCTTTTTTGGGAAACCCCCCAAATGCTGACCCAACACCTTAAACCCTCAAAACCCCTAAATGAGGGTTGTGGGGCTTGTTGCTTTGTCTTGCGGAAGTCCTTCCAGATCTTGGGTTTAGCGTTTAAAAACCCGATTACTGAATGAACTTCAAGGAGGTATGGCAGGATGCCCAAAGGGCTCTTGGAGCCTTCTGAATCTGCTGCGAACAAAAAACCGAAGACGGCTTTCTAGTAGAGACATCCTAAGCCCTTACCAAAAACCTTGAACTTTTTAGGCCCAAAACCCTCAACCATCTCAGTTAAAGTAAAGGAACAAGATAACGAAGGGCTATTTTAGTAACTGAAAGGATTCCTTCTTGGGTTCCGTAAAGAGCCCTACAGGGGCTTAAAGGCTTCATAGCTTCGGTTCGAGGGTGGAGGGGTTTTAGGGTTTCGGTTTCAGGGCTTTAGATTACAAATTTAAAGTTCAGGGTGGCGGTTGTGCTGAGACCCCAGCCACACTGGTGTCATCGTCGCCGACGTGCTGCCCCTTTCTGCCTCACAGGATCCCAAAGACTGAGGCCCGCATCCCCAGCCTTGAAACCCGACCCCAAAGACTAAACCCTAAACTTACCATACCCTAACAGGGTTTTAGGGTTTAGGGTTTAGGGTATTGCCGACGCCCAGAACGGAAAGACCAACCGCGGCTGCGGGGAAAAGCGACAGGAAGAATTCAAGCTATGCTCGCTCGGGAAGCACCATGTATAATACTAGGCCAAGACCATCGCAAATACCTTTTGGATAGCCTTGTCTGTGCTGAGGAGCCTGTGATAAGAGAAACAGGGAAGCAACACTAGACTGCAATTCAGGGTCTATAGATAGGCAAGTCTGGGTTTCGGCTGATGATTGACCGTTTCAGGGTCCCGGTCTAGAAGAAGGCTCCGCAGGTCCTGCCGAGTTTGCATTGGTCTCCAACTTAAATGAAGTTGCGGTTGCTTGCGGATACCTTTCCTGCGTGGAAAAACGTTAAAGACGAACATGCTAATTGCCGCCGAAACCGTTCGAACAGTTCGTCGTTAACTTTGGCTGTAGGGGACCTTCGCCTGAGGGACTACCTACTTGAGGGGCTCTGAAACAGGTTTCAACCGTTTGCCTTTTCACCAAAACCCCCCTTCACCAAGGTTTACGAAGGGCCAAGACAGAGTTCTTCACGATTTGGTAATACGGCTCATGCGAGGAACCCTTCAGGGACCTGTATAGCCTGTATGTCCATCTACACTTCTTTGTTCCCGTTCGTAGTATCTAGTACTCACCACTTGCAAACTAGAAACCCCGAAAGCCCAAAGCCAAACCCTCAAACCCCAAAGCCTTGAACCTCAAAACCGCCCCCTAAACCGTAACCCGTAAGCCCCAAACCCGTTACTAAGCACCAAAGCTTCCCATAAGCCCCTGCAGCTCCCAAGCCGCCTGCTCTTTAAACCCGGTTCCCCCTATGGGTAGTTGTCTAAATTAGGGTCCCTTTTCGGGGTCCTTTTTATAAGGGTGCCGTACTATTTGGGGGACCTAGAAAGGGACCCTACTTTTGAGAACTGCCCTTTATAGCCTTTCAAGGACCCGTTACGGAAACCCTTAAACCTCAGTTTTAAAAAAAGGCCAGACCCTAAACCCCAGACCCTTACAGGAACCCTAACATGACCCTGCACCCGAAATCTGAAACCCTTACAGAAGCCCTAAAAGGAGCCCTTACCCTAAACCCTCAACCCCAAACCCTCAACCCTAAACCCTACACCCTCCTAAACCCCTAAATCCTCACCCCGAAACCCTAAAACCCTAAACCCTAGTCCCTAAACCCTAAATCCCTAAACCCCTAAACCCGAAACCCTTAGCACAAACCCTCAAGCCCCTCCAAAACCTCCTGCAGTCTCGCCTGGGAAGTCGTCCCCCGACGAGCCGACCTTCCGGCCCAACAAGAATAGCAGGAACGTCCAGTAAACTGAACTGTAGCCGAAAAAACCTACCTTTTTAGGGTTCCTTATTATGGTTTCTATATATAAGTCCTTAAAAAGGTAGGTTTTGGGGGCCACAGGTAGGGTTTAGGGTGTAGGGGTTTGGGGATTTCAGGGTCTAGGGTTTTAGGGCTTAGGGTTTTTAGGGGTTTAGGGTTTAGGGGTTTAGGGTTTATTGAAGTTTTCTGGCTTTCCGGCTTCCTGTTTGTACATAGGGTTTGTAGGGCATATAGGGTACGTCTTGATGTTCAGTCAGTAAGATGGGTAAGGTGTTGTAGGGTTTTGTTTCGTTAATCAGAGTTGTATGATTATAAGGTGTGTTATACAGAGTAGTGATCAGGACAAGATTCTGGTGGTGCCTGATGACATGTTTTTGGATGTAGGGTTTATGAACCCTTTGAATCGTCAGCGCCCAAGCCAGACACCCTGCGCCCGCACAGGCCATAGATCCAAATCTGGCAGCAGGTCGCCAAAAACGAGTCGGCGCATCCCAAATGTCCCTCTGCAAAACGCCAAAGCCATACAAGCGGGAACTCCGCAAACCTCTAACTCAATCCCAACCCTACACTAAAGCCTAGATCCTATACAGATTCTTATAAAGTACCCTAGGACGCCCTTACAGGAACCCTAAAAGCTCCTTGTCAAAACGCTAATGCCGGAACCCGAAGATCCTGAATGAACTAAGCCAAAGATCACAAGTGCTCGAACAGTAGTGTAAGGGCCTTAATAATTAGAATAGGGTTTGGGGGTCCACTATACTATAATTACAATAAGGAACCCCCGCCAACAATAGTAGAGGTAATTAATTTCTAAAACCCAGATCCGCAACCCTTATAAAAAGGACCCTAAAAAGGACCCTATATACCCATTCCAAAATAGTATTGGCAAACATCATTTAGGCCCCTATACTATATAGTTTTTTCGTGGTTTTGTAGCTGGGTTGTGCGGAGGCGTCGTTTGGGCCGGGGCGTTTATAAAGTAGCATATCGCATATCCTTGGGTCATAGAGGAGTTCTTGCTTGGTAGCTTTGGGGCCGGTGAGCTTGAGACAACAATAACAGATATCCCAAAATCATCAATGCGTGAACTCTAAGCCCTTCTGCCCCCCAAGCCCCTAGGGCCCCCAAATCCGAAACCTGAACCTCTTACGGGCTTTTACGATCCCTAAGTGCTGAAACCCTGGAACCCTGGCCCCCCTTCAGAGATGTATCTCTAAACCCTGAGCCCAGAACCCTAAACACTAAACCCAAACCCTAAACCCTAAAACCCTAAACCCTAAAACCCTAAAGCCCTAAAGCCCTAAACCCTAAAGGCTTGAAGGGCCTCTGCAGCTGGGCTGGCATCGGGCTCTTCGCGAGAGGGCTCCTCGACCTGGCTACCATACCCTAACAGGGTTTTAGGGTTTAGGGCTTCACTACTCAAAGCCTCCTATGTACCGGTAATAAGGGGGGATACTTCCCAAAACAATAATAGTAGTTTCTGATATAGAAACCCCTACATTCTACTATGTAGGTACATAGAGGCTTCAAGGACTCATGTTCTCAGGATTTTGGTCCCAAAGACCATACTATCTAAGGCTTTGGGGCTATTTTGAGTAAGGCTCCATGTGCCCATAACAGTTTCTTCAGGGTTCCTTTAAGGGTAGCATACGGGTTCTGTAAAGGGTTCTAGAGTGGTTCAGGGTTTAGGGTACAAAGGGTCCCTGTACACTTCAGCCTTTACATACCTTTTTAGAAACATCTGTAGTATATGCTATATATTTCAGTACATCGGGTGTTCCGGATAGTCGAGATCTCACGAAACCACAGAGGGTCTGAAGATCACAGTTTAGGGTGTTAGGTTGAGAAGGCTTAGAGCTGTAGGGTTTAGGGTTTAGGGTTTGGCGTTTAGAGTTAGGGGTTTAGGATTTTAGGGTTTAGGGTGTGTCCCGCACCCATGTACTGTTATGGGTGGATACTTCCCAAAATTATATTAGTAGTTCCCAGAATAGAAACCCCTACTCTCTACTATGTGGGTACATAGAGGCTCCCAGGACTCATATTCTCAGGAGTTTGGGCACGAAGACAATACTATGTTCGGCTTTGGGGCTGCATTGAGCCTTAGGGTAAGGCTCCATGCCCATCAGCGTTCTTCAAGGGCTCCTTTAAAGGGTTCTGTAAAGGGCTCTAGAGTGGTTCAGGGTTTAGGGTACAACGGGCCTTTGTATACTTACGCCTTAAATAATACCTATATAGGAACATCTGTAGCACATGCTATATATTTAGGTACATCGAGGGTTAGGGATAGTCGGGATCTCACGAAACAACAGAGGGTCTGAAGATAACAGTTTAGGGTGTTAGGTTGAGAATGCTTGGTCCTGTAGGGTTTATTTAGGGTTTAGGGTTTGGGGTTTAGGGTGTAGGGTTTGGGGTGTGGGGTTTAATGGTTTAGGGTTTAGGGTTTTAGGGCTTAGGGGTTTGTCCAGGTCCTAGGTACTGTTATGGGGGGGGATACTTCCCAAAATTATCATAGTAGTTCCTGGTAAAGAAACCCCACAACTTCATCATAATGATCAACAACACCAGCTGCGTTATTATCATGAATATCAGCAACACCGTCATGAAAAGCATCACGATCAAGAACATCATCATCATGATCATCATGATGATCATCATTAATACGATCATCACCAGCATCCTCATCATCATCATCATCAACAACAACACCATCACAAAGAAAAGCCTCAGCACCAACTAGGTCATCATCAACATCTTGATCATCAGCATCACAAACCATCACCCCGACTCGGCCCCTAAGCAGACAACAAAGAACCCAAACCCCAAACCCTAGACACCTTGAACAACCCCTAAGCCCTGACAAACTAAACCCGACAACCCAAAACCGAAAATCCTAAACCCGACAACCATAAATTCCTAAAGCCATAAAACCCTAAGCCCTAGAATCCTAAGCCGCCTGAACATCGATGCCCTCCTCCACGTCGGAAACGCTGCCCGGCGATCGGGGAGAGCCTCTGCACTTATTTCCGTTTCGGGTTTCGGGAGTACGGCTTAGGTTTTAGGGATTAGGTTTAGAGTTTAGGGCTCAGAGTATTTAATTTAGTGTGTAGAATATGGAATTTAGGGCTCTAAGGCTTAGGGTCTTTAGGGTTTATCTGTGAGGGCTCGTTCGCTGAGGGGTTCGGGGTTTTGGGCTAGGGGTTAAGGGGTTGAAGATCCAGCGTCAAGAGACTGAGGTCCCATGTAATGATCGGGGTCTCTCGCCTATTGTCATGTTGTTCAAGATTCATAGCCTATAATACATATGTGTGCAGCTTACTTTATATGTGCGTATGTTGAGGGTTGTACCATTGTGTCTCTCAAAGGACGTCCTGGGATGAATCTTAAGGGTTCATAACCCTAAGTGTCCAAGTACTCATGATTTAAGGTTTGTGGAGTCTTTTCGGGTACCAAAAACCCATCATTAAGGACTACTTATTTAGGGTTTAGGGTTTAGGGTTTAAGCAATGGCAATAACTGACTGATCTTCTTATAACACCAACAGGCTGCTAGCGAGATCTATTGTAAGAGTTCCCCCTTTAAGGTTACTTAGGTACATGGACAAGTCACAATCATTCTAGCAAGGCCCATAGACACTATACCGCCCAGCACATCAAGGCTGTGGCTTTGTAAGGCCCGGCGCAGCGCCTGCAGAAACCCTAAACCCTAACTTTTGACCCCGAGCCGCCCCCTTAAAACGCCTATAAAGAGCTAAACCCTAACTCCTGAACCTGAACCCCCCCGAAGCCCTCAACCCGAACGCTTAATCCTGAAACCCTATCGACCCACTAACCCAAAGCCCCTGCAGCCGCTAACCCCCAAAACCGCCCAACAAAAAAACCAAACACTATCGGATCCTATCAGCCCCCCTGAAGGGCTGAGTACCCGAGCCCAAGAGAGGTTAACCTGTCTAGTTACGGTAAGGTCCACAAAGTTAATTAAAACATGTTATAGAAAAGTTACCTACCCAGCGTGCCAAAACCCGAACCCCTAAACCTGAAGCCCTCTAGACTCCTATCCTTAAACCCCTGAAACCCCACACCCCAAAAAACCTAAACCCTATCAGATCCTATCAGCCCTCTTAAAGGCTACCTGCCCTAAACCCTAAACCCTAAAGTCCCAAAACCCTAAAAACCCCTTTAAACCCTAAACCCTAAACCCCATAAGCTTTAAAACCCCTTCAAACCCTGAGCCCAAAACCCTAAACCCTATAAAGCCTCTGGGCCCGAGACTTCCCAGCAGTGAGGCTGGACTCGGACTAACGTCGGGCCATGGATCCACTTTGGGATAAATGGACTTCTGTAAAGGATCGCATAGATCTTCTTACTGGTCGTGGGTGGATAATCAGCAGGCAGTTGCAGGACATTGACTTGGGACACAAGTTCAATACTGTGGTGAAGATACTGAGAATGGTGTCTAAACATCACGGCATTGCGAATGTTGTGGACCTGAAGTTGGATAATGCCCTGGAGACTCCTACTGTTGAAAGAAGGTCTCAGCTTACGGGTGAAGAGGTAATGCTGGATGCGAGTGCATGCCCCTTTCAGATCACCAACAAGGAAGTGTATATGCTGGCAGGAACAAAGTTCACACGAGATGCCAATGGGCAACGGGTTCTGAAAATCCCTGCAACAACAGAAAAGACGGCAGCGATCCTGCTGCCCTCTCGCACAGATGCTGTTGTGGAGATTGCTGAGCTCTTTGCTGGAGGACTCAACGGCTACAAGAGAGAGGCAGACATGCTCCCTGCAGAGTGCACGATCCGAGTGGAGAATGAGGGGATGGCAGTGGCGACAAGCCTGCTCAATGACCCCACAGCGGTGCTGTATACAGACAGAGGGGATCTCAACAAGTTCTCAGTTTTCTGGGGCGACGTGGCAGATCTCCGATGGACCCAAGCTATGCACACGAGCAATGTGGAAATTTGGTGTGTGGCCCCTCCTGGCCAAGCCTTTCAAGCAGGGGAAGCCTCGCAAGGCTTCCAGGATGGCCAGAAGTCAGCTCCGATCTGGCAGTTTTTCCTGATGGCTAGAATCTCACAGAGACGAGCCATTATTCTGGAGATGCCACCGGCTTTTGGCAAGCATCCGGACAAGAATCTGACGGTGGATATCCTGAAATGGGCGGGATATGTGCTCAAGTGGGAAGGATACATTGACCCCTCAGACCTGGTGCCAGCACACAGGAGAAAGCATTTCATGGTTTTCTGGAATGGAGCTGATGCCCCATCTGTGTCAGTTCCTTTTCATCTGGCGCCTGTGGGCAACAGAGGAGAAATGGCCTGCCATGAGGCTATATGGGACAACATGCCCAACACCTACGAAGATGCAATCAAGGTCCGTGACATGGATTACACAAAGATCACGAGCCGCGACCTCCTGCCGAAGTATCTCCAGATGAAGCCAGGAGCAGCATTGCAGCACAGATTGGTGGACCAGTCGAAGCCACTTCCCCCCATCACAGCAAGCTACAGAAATGTCTTGTCAACCCCATGGGCTACACTAGCAAAAAGGGGCCTGCACTTCTCTGTGGTCGAGCCTTCGCCGGGATTCCTCAGGTACCTCTCCAAGTGGGAAGTGATTCGGTGCTTTGGTTTCCCTCCTGATGTGATTCTCCTGGAGCCCGAAGGAGACGGATTCATGCTGCTAGGCGACTGCACAATACCAGCCCAGGCTCTGCTGATCCTGGGTTCGGTTATTGCACACCGGCAAGAGGAGCCGATGCACGATGATCAGGTTCTCCGCTACCTGGATGAAGGCCTCCTTGAGATCAACCGGAAATGGGGGCCATGGGATGGTATCATGCCTTACAGCAGAAATGCATGGTCTATGCTCCTGCCAGAGAATGACCCAGGAAGGAGCTCATCGGGAGTGCTTGCAGCCCGGATCAATGCTCTGCAAGTCAACCTGGACACCCTGACCTATGGCAGGTTCACTCATGGAAGGAGAGCCCCGTATTTTTCGGAAGAAACAAGGGTGGAGTATGAAAGGTTCTTCTCTGAAGAGCCGCCAACACCCCCGATGTCACACCGAGTCTTCGAAGTCTTCAGTGGCTACCATGATGTGAATCTAAGTGATGAGGATACGGTGGCTTCAGTGCACCAGCAGATTGCAGATTTCCTCTTCATCCAGGCTGCGAACTTGGTGGCAGTCACAGTCAAGCATGAAGATCCAGCAATGGCGAGATGGATATTGGCGGGAGAGATTCTACCCCACACCATGGAACGAGCATTGGTTCTGGTGGATGCTGCTGTGTCACAAGCACACTGGTTGCCTGACCTCTGCAGACAGAGAGATTTGGCTACTACGTACATGGACTCCCATGGATCTTTCCCGGACATTGTTATGCACAATGGGACCATGATAGATGATGTCCACTGGCCGATAGCCCTCCACTCGGGAGACTTTCTCAGGCTGAGATGGGACAATCACTCAGACCATGAATGGACTTATGTGGATGTCTTCAAACAATTTGACAAGGTGCAGCAAACCCTGCCAGACTCGCCTCACACCGAAGACAGCGAAAGCAGCGCAGGTGGACCTGTCAATGACCCTCCACTGGAAGACACGCAGCAAACTGCAATTCTGCCGGCCACAGCCAACTACAATACGATGACAACCCCGGAGATGTCTACAGCAGTCTACCTTGCTTTTCAGAGCAGACTGCTAGCAGTTGGACAAGGAGATGAAAGGAGCCTGGAGCAGATCATTCAGGATGAGTGGGGTGTTCCTCCCGAGGCAGCATACTTCACTTTGTTTGGGAGAGTCTTGGCTCCCTCAGCTACGTGCTCCTGTGTGCCCATTGGAGCGACGGTGATTGTCAGAGGAAGGATGAGAGGTGGAACAGCCACACCGGTCCAGAAACTCAGAGGACTTCTTGCAGCCAAAGGAGTACCGGAAGAGAATTTGGACGCAAGGATCAAAGAAATCAAGGACCAGGTGGGCGACAAGGGGATCAAAGAAGCATACTCATCCTGGGACCCTTGGAGCAAGCTCAAAGCGACACGCACGACCAGCCTTGTCAAAGAGTCCGAGGCGAAGAATAGGCCAAAACAGAAGGACATACAGAAAGACAGTGGTCTGGACCCGCTGGCTACTTCGGATCCCTGGATGCAAGCCCTACAGGACAGAGGGTCATGGAAACTTGAGTGCTCCTTCTTTCAGATGGAAGATGGCACTACGCCATCGCCACTCTCCAAGATTACACATGGTTCAGTCGGTGTGGCCCTTGTCAATGAAAGGGAAGCAGAACTTTTGCTCCAGAACCAGGAGAAGATGTCATCTGGAGAATTGGCAGCCATTGTGGTTGGATCCTCCTTCCAGAGTGCAGGAAATTTTCACATACAACAAGTGGAAGTGCCATGCCGCAACGCACAAGATGCCCGAATCCTGGTTCGTGCTCAGATGCTGAACTTGGGGGCCAAGCATCTCCGCTTGGCTGGAGAATCTTCGAGGATAAAAGTTGATGAGCTTGATGCAGTGGTTTTGGCATGTGAGTTGGTGAAAAAGGAAATCCGGGAATGGGAGGAGGTTGCCGACGCGCCACTCAAGTTTCTCAAGAAGAAGATCCCGTCCTTGGAGGAGGCAATCTTTGCTACATGGGGCAAGAGATGTTTCGTTGGTGGCAAGCCCACCATGGATGCAATGCTTGCAGAAACCATGTTCATCATGCTCCGGATCAAGAAGCAGTTCAAGGAGGCTGTGCTCAAGTCGGTGATGGAAGGAATATATTTTTCTCCACGAATGGAGGACAACACCCCTGACAGCACCTACAAGGTCATCTGGTTCCCTGACAAACCATTGGGAGAAGTTTTGGTGAAGGCCAATACAGAACCAGCAGCAATGGGCCTCGTCAGGAATCGGACTGGTTATGGGATACGAGTCAGAGCAGCTGAGTTTTCCAAGCTCAAGCAGAAATGGGTACCAGCATGGAAGCCTCTGGCCAACACACCCTACGACCTACGAATCCAGAAGCATTTTGACCTCCAGAACATGCCGCTCAGCTGCTCCAAAGCTGAAGTCCAGAAGTTCCTCAACGACATTAGTTGGCCGGCTCTTGCTTTGAAGCAAACCCAGCCGCGAACTTGGCTGGTTGGAGCAGAGCAGCCTCCAGAGAACTTGGTGCACCTGGTTTCCCATGGCACTATTCTCATCACAGAAAGATCGCCAAAGGGAAAAGGAAAAGCAGCTGGAAAGGGTAAAACCAAGATGGCGATGAAAGGTATGACCCCCTGGCTGGTGGCAAGCTCATCTATGTTCATGCCAAATCACTCGGCGAGCACTTCGGCGGGCCCGCACCTGGCCATGCAACTGGATGATGCAGTCGCCTCGGACCTCGAGGATCGAATCCAGAAGAAGATTGACCAACTTCACAAAGAGCAACAATCTTCCTACGCTATCTTGAAGGACGACCTTGCCGAGTTCAAAGCTGAAGTTAAAATGACACACCAGAAGCAGGACAAGATCAACAATGACTTGGCAGCAGGCATTGCTGGAATCACCGGGGCCATCTCCACCCAATTGGCCCAGAACACGGCATCAATCACTGCGGCTTTGGATGGTCATCGTGCAGAGATCATGAAGGACTTGGCCACCTTTCAAGCAGACCTCAAGAGTGAACTCATGGGCGAGGTCAGAAGCCAGATCGGAACGATGAGGAAACGGACACCGTCCCCGAAGTCTGCTGGCGAAGCAGGCGAGGGAAAGAAGCCGAAGCAGTGACACACAAGCGGGGGTACCTCGCCCCCTACAGTAATTCACCTGGATGAATTTCTTGGTGGTATGCAGCAGACGGCTGGCAACAACTACCGACCAACTGTCGACGGTTATTTTCAGTATGCTGATGGCGGCGTGGATGAAGGCTTCCTGGCCCGAGAGAGCTGCTATGAGGCGAATTTGTATCTTAATTCAATGTATCCGCGGACAGATTTCAAAGCTTTGGGGTGCATTTGGCACCCACCTCCATGGAATCAAAGACTTCGACTCGGGGAAGCAAAGAACCCAGGACCCCAACAATCTATGATGACGATTTCGGCATTGAACGTTCAATTCCTGAATGGGTTCTTGGAAGAGGGCCGCTTCATTCAAGATGTGGACGTGGCGGTATATTCGGAGACAGCTGCAACCAGCTTTGTGCAGCAGAAGGCGACCAAGGTGGCACACTCATCTGGGAGGCATCTGGTGCGCAGCAAGGCAGTGGCCAATCGATCGTTCGCTGACGGACGGCTCTGCGTGACAAAAGGTCAGGCATCCGGCACTGCCATATTGTCCACATTGCCTACAAGGCCGGTTCGTTCGGCATGGACACCAGAGTGTTGGAACACGGGAAGAGTGGTGGATTCCTTTATACTAACTTCTGTTGGTATGGTCTACATATGTGCAGTTTATGGATTACACCAAGGACTACCGGATGCAAACCTGCACAATGAAGACATTCTTCGTGAAGTTGGGCAAAGAGCTTCCCTGCTCAACTGCCCTGCCATCATTCTGGGTGACTTGAACACCGACATCCAAGGTCTTCTGGCCTGGCAGATACTTCAAGATCAAGGATGGCAGGATGCTGCCTTATGGCAAGAGTTCAAAGATGGCAACCCTCCGGCCAATACCTACAAAGAGGAAACCAGGATTGATTACATTCTTGTCAATGCTACGGCGGCCATGGCCCTTCGATCTTTCTCTGTTTCAATGCAGCCTGAAACAGACCACAAATCGGTGTCAGCAGTTTTCGACTGGTCAGTGCTACCTACGAAGATTCAACATTTCCGGATGCCTTCGGAAGTGACAGTGTCTGGTCTTTCTGAAGACGAGCTCCGCCATGCCTATGTACCGTCGTTTCTCCTGGCTCGACTACGAGATGCTTTGGAAGCACAGGATGTGGACTCGGCCTGGAATTTCTTTGCTGAAGCATATGAAGGCGCAGTTGCTTATGCTACACAGAACAAGACAGGACAGCAGCTGCCCAAAAGCTTCTATGCCAGAGCCAAAGGAAGACTTCATGAAGCTCCTCATGTTGAAACCCAAGTACCATATGCAAGGTTGGGTGAATTTCAGCCGACTGGAGAAGAGACTAACTTGACCCTTAGACAGAGGATCCGCCAAGTTCGCCGTATTGCTACATATGCTGCTCAATCTGAAGCGATGCACAGATACCACCCTGGAACAGATCTTTGGCAGCGAGCAAATGTGGCTAGACAGAAGACCTGGGCTGCTGTGGTGTCCTCTTCGGGTTTCAGCGGTCCTTTCCAGAAGTGGTGGATGGAGCAACATCGTGACGAGTTTCCTCTGGGATTCCCTTCTGTGGCAGTTGCTAGGGCTATGCTTCAAGTTCTCAAGAAGGATGAGATTCATTGGAGACAACATGCTAGGAAACTTCGTTCACAACACACCAGCAAAGTTTTCCATGATGATTGGAAGTTAGGAGGAGCCAAGCACTTCAGTGCTATAAAGCCCCCTGGCATGCCTAGAGTGGACTCCCTGGATGTTTCATCTACTCACCGGGTGCAACTTTGCAGGGCCCGTGGAAAAAAGAGGACGACTTTCCTTGTGAGAGATGATGATTTGCAGTGTATCAGGGTAGGATGCAGATGGTCACAGGGATCCTCGACGGCTACTGTTTCTAAAATTGTGCAAGGCAAGATCCATTTGGCGAATGTTTGTGGCACCTTCAAATCTGGAAGTATACTACAGTACAGGCCTACGGCCATGCCGCATGAGATTACCCAGGTGGCGGGAGAATATTGGAGATCTTTCTGGAATACAAAGAAGCACACTCATGCACAAGATGCTGAGATCCAGAATGCCATTGATGCTTTACCTGATTTACCGGACCTTGACATTAACATCGATCAACAGGACTTGGTTTGGGCGTTGTCTAAACTTGCTGTCAAGAAAGCACGTGGAATGGATGGTTTCTCCAATTACGAGTTGAAACACTTGCCGATCTCTTTACATTCGCCTCTGGTCAAACTACTGAACTTGTTTACAACCAAATCGAGGTGGCCAACCAGCTTGACCCGCGCAAGGATGGCACTTCTACACAAGACACAGGTGGTGGGAGACGTATCCTCAACAAGGCCTATTACGATTTTGGCATCGGTTTACAGGCTCTGGGCCAAAATCGTCACGAGAAAGATGTTACAACACGTCACCCCCCACCTTCCTACTACTTTATTTGGATCAGTGCCAGGGAGATGTTCCGGAGATATGGTTGCTATGGTGCAAACAAGACTTGAAAAGGCCCTCTTGACTGGCCACCCTATGTTTGGAGTATCATTGGACTTTTCCAAGGCATACAACACTTTGCCAAGAGAACTCCTGGGGTTGATTAATCACAAACTAGGGCTTTCCAACTTGTGGCGGCCATATTCTTCTTTTCTGTCATCCTTGCAGAGACACTTCAAATGTGGTGATCATTGGGGTCAACCTCAAAGGTCATTGGTGGGAGTCCCGGAGGGGTGTCCTATTGCAGTTGGCCAGATGATCTTATTGACGTGGGTTTTTACCTTGGCCATGAAACAGGAATCCGAAACGGCCTTATATTCCTATGTGGATGATTGGATCTTGCTCACTTCGGAGACGGAGCCACTAATCAAGGCGATCTTCAAGATACAATCTTTGGCTACCAAGTTTGGGCTTATTCTGTCTCTTAGCAAATCGGGAGTTTTTGCTACGAATCAGAAGCTGGCGAAGCAGTTGCAAGGGACATTGGCACATCAAGGAATCACAATTGGACTGGTCAAAAACTTCAAGGGATTGGGGGTTAACTTCCAGACGGCCAAGCAATTGGGAACCCAACTCAGAGATGAGAGATGGACAAAAGCCAAGGTCCTCTTAAAACGCTTGCAGTATATGCCCTGGACGGAGAAGGTTAAAACGCAGATTGTCAATCGTGGCATTCTCCCCCTAACTTTCTATGGTGCACAAACTTGGATGGCAGGGAAAGATTTTATTAGAGAAGTGCGAGCCAAGTGCAACGACTCTGTTTGGGGAAAGAAACAATATCATTTACACTACTTGGCCCCCCTTTTCTCTGGAGCAGACTATGAACCTATGCTTTATTTGGCCAAGTACAGATTTTCCTCTTTCATGCGTATGGTGGCACGGGATTTGACACTCGTGACAGAAGTGTGGAACCTCGCAATCTCCAACAAAGCATACTTCAAGAGATTCACCAAGGGAACAGTGTCCCTCTTACAGTGTCAATTGAATGATCTGGGCTGGGAACTCAAGCAGGATGGTACCTGTACATCCTGTGGTGGCTGGATTTTCAAGATTTGGGATATTTCCATGGCACAGTTCCAGCATTTGGTCCGAGAGGATTGGGAACAAGGCCTCCTGCAACATCTTCGACTCAAACAGAACATTCATGATATCCAGACTTTCTCGGCCTACAGATCTCAATACCCCTCCTTGGCGGATCCTATGCTGGAAGGTTTCATGCGAAAGGTGCGCTTAGGAGGACTTTTTCCACAAAGGCGAAGATCCCATGTCAATGATGCCCAAGATGACACTTGTCATTTCTGCGGGGAGGTGGATACACTCAAACACAGAGTTCACTATTGTCCTGCAACCTACTCTGTCCGTCAGTCCCCGGACTGGGAGGAAGTTTCAACACAATTGGATTCCGTGCTTTTGGCAGGCCTCTTTCAGAAACTCCCTGGGTTTGACAAGTACCAACAGCAATTAGATGCTCTGGGGCACCCGGATATCGTTTGCCCTTCCTTTGATTCCCCGAGGTATTCTCTTTTTACGGATGGATCAGCTTCACATGGCAACTGTCCTTTTCTAAGACTTTGTGGATGGGCTGTTACTTGTGCTCATGGTGATGGGCCAAAGAACACAGTTCTGACTGCGGGTTTGTTACCTGGAGGGAAACAGACGGTGTTTAGAGCAGAATTCCAAGCCGTGAATGTTGCAATCGCTTCTGCCCCATGTGTGGACGTCTACACCGACAATCAAGCAGTTGCACGTATAGTCAATCATCTCTTGGTCTCTGGTTATTGTAATGAAAGATGGTTTACGCATCCTGACCGAGGTCTTATCGTTACATGCTCCAGGCTGCTTGCAAGGAAAGCCAGAGGTGATGTTACTGTTACTTGGGTCAAGGCGCACAGAGCCATTACTTCGGCAGCCAACAATCGAGATTTATGGCTGATACACCACAATGCTGCTGCTGACTCTGCTGCACAGCAACCGCTACTTCATATACCGCCACTGCTTGCTGGCCCACGTTCTGAACTCAATGCTCGTTTGCTGTCAGATGTGGCCATCAAATACAAGGCTTGTAAAATCCTGCGAATGGTGATGGATGAGTTCCCCTGAAGTCTCTGAGTGCATGCCTAGTTTTTTGAGCTTTTATCTGTCTGCCTAATGTGGTGGTGCAGTCACGTCTCTTACGACCGGACTTCGCCATGTCAAGCTGTGTGCCTAAACCCTATAAGCCCTAAAGACTTTTTAAACCCTAAACCCAAAGCCCTGTCAGATGCCCTAAACCCTGAACCCTCAAAGCCCTAAAGGCCCTTTTAAACCCTATAAACCCTAAATCCTGTCAGATGCCCCCAACGTTCGGCCCGGTGCCTGCAGAGTCGGCAGAGGAAGGCGCCGCTGCCGAGACCTCCGTCGCTTCCACAGGAGGCCTCGGCCCAGGTCCCGGCTGAGGTCTTTTGCGTTTCGGGTTTAGGGCTTTCGGGGTTTTAGGGTTAGGGTTCAAGGCTGAGGGCTTTTGCGTTTCGGGTTTAGGGCTCTAGGACTTTCGGGTTTGGAGGTTTAGGGCTTCAGGGTTTTAGAGTTTGGAGTTTAGAGGTTTGGAGTTTTAGGGTTTAGGGTTTTAGGGTTTAGGGTTTAGGGTTTAGGGTCAAGGTTCAAGGTTCTGGGGTTAGGGGTTTAGGGCTTCAGGGTTTAGGGATTTAGGGCTTGGGTCTTTAGGGCTTTAGGGTTTAGTTTGGGGTTTAGGGTTTAGGGCTGCCTCCGATTGCCTCTCAAGGCTTTAGGCTTCGCTTCGGGGGTTTGAGGGCCTCAGGGTTGCAGAGATTGAGTGTTCGCATGAGTTGATTGAGACTTTCTTCAGGGTTTGATATAGGGGCCTTAGTAACTAGAATAGGGTTTTGGGGCCCATTATACCACAATGATAACGAGGAACCCTCAAAACCCTATTCTAATTATTAAGGCCCCCTATAGTAGGGCCAGGGCAAGAGGGCCGTATGGCTTCGGGTTGAGAGTAGGTGCGGCGGGAGCCTCCAGGGTTGGGGCTTACGGGATTTAGGGTTTAGGGTTTAGGGTTTAGGGTTTAGGGTTTAATGATTAGGGTTTCTTCGAGACTTTGTTCGTTCAGGTGTCATGCTGTCAGGCCTCTAAACCCTCAACCCTGAACCCTTTAAACCCTCTAAACCCTAAACCCTCTAAACCCTCTAAACCCTAAACCCTCTAAACCCTCTAAGCCCTAAACCCTCTAAGCCCTAAACCCTAAACCCTAAACCCTCTAAACCCCAACCCCTAACCCGTAAACCCTAAACCCTAAACCCTCTACCCTAAACCCCTAAACCGTATGCATCAAACTTGCTCTTTCGAGCGGCTCGTCCTCGGTAGCCCTTTCGGCCGACACTTCGGGAGCATCGGCGCCCTGAGGAAGCTGCTCTTTTCCGGCGTTGCTCAGGGTTTAGAGTTTAGGGTTTAGGGTTTCTAGGGCTTCTAGGGTTTAGGGTTTAGGGTTTCTAGGGCTTCTAGGGTTTAGGGTTTAGGGTTTCTAGGGCTTCTAGGGTTTTAGGGCTTTAGGGTTTCAGGGTTTAGGGTTTCTAGGGCTTCTAGGGTTTAGGGTTTCTAGGGCTTCTAGGGTTTTAGGGTTTTAAGGTTTTAGGGTTTAGGGTTTAGGGTTTCTAGGGCTTCTAGGGTTTAGGGTTTAGGGTTTCTAGGGCTTCTAGGGTTTTAGGGTTTTGTTTGTTAAGTGCAATGGCTTCTTTCTCCACCGCTGAAGTCAGAAGCCAGGGTTTAAGGTTTAGGGTTCAGGGTCTTGTTTCTGGTTGGTCGCTTCTGTCTGTTTTGGTTTAGGGCTTTTGGTGTTATTAGTGCCGTTCGCTTGGCGGCTTAGTTGATTTTGCTTCTGGGAGCTCATACGCTCATAGGCTTTTAGTAAGCCTCTTATGGAAGGATTTTCAAATCGTTTTCAAAGGTTCAGGGCTGAATCAGGGTTTGGGGTTGCGGGTTTTCGGGGGATTCACGAAAAACATCACCTTATTTAGTCACAACACCTCACCACCAAACCCCAAACTGACCTGGGCAAGGCCTGAACCCGAAAGCATCGACGCCGACCTGGCAAAGGTTCTCCAAAGATAGGATCCGTTTCGGGTGCCATCTTATAAGGGTTCCAGGATCTGTACTATATTGGGCACCAAAAATTGCCCTAATTTTGAGAACTATCCATATAAAACCCAACTTACACTACATGCGAAGCCATGCTGAAGCGAAACGCTTAACTAAACCGTGCAAACCATGATGCCAACCCTGAACTCAAAAACCTAGACCCTAAAACCCTTAAACCAAACCCTAAACCCCTAAACCCCATAACCCTAAACCCTAACCCTAAACCCTATAACCCTAAACCCCTAGATCCTGAAACTCTCAAGGCCGAAACACTCCGAAGCCCTGGACCCCCAACACCTCAAAGCAAGCAGAAAACCCTCTAAAATCGCAGAACCCTATTGGCTTAGGGTCTAGGGTTTTAGGGCTTAGGGCTTCAGAAGCCTACTGGTTTAGGGTTTAGGGGTTAGGGCTTTCATCCTAAACTCAACATAACCCTCCACACGCAAAGAAACAAACCCCAAACCCTAAACCCCAAACCCCCAAACCCTGAACCCTAAACCCAAAACAACACAACCGCACCTCGTCCTCGGAGTCTTCCTCCTTGGCCGTGAACTTCACATCCTCCAGCGATCGGTTTAGGGTTTAGGATTTCGGATGTGGTGATGATTGTGGGGCTTGAGATTTCATTTTCGGCCTGGGCCCTAAGACCCTAAACCCTAAGACCCGAAAGCCCCAAAACCCGAAAACCCCAAACCCTGAACCCCAAAACCTTACTAAACCCTAAAACCCTAGAGCCCTAGACCCCGAAAACCTGGAGTAGATTGTTGTTTCAGGTTCTTGGATTTCAGCATCATTACGGGGGCTACCGCCCATGGTTCCGGGCAGCATGGGTTTAGCTTCAGGGTTACAAGAGACTATTTCCGTAAACCCTCAACACCAAACCCCTAGGCCCTAAACCCTAAACCCCTAAACCCTAAACCCTAAACCCTAAAGACTTCGATGAGATGGGATGTGCTGATGTACTGTACGCTTTGGGGGGCGAAGCCCTGCCAATACGCCTCAACCCTAAAATCCCTAGATGCCCTATAACTGTCAACCCCAAAAGCCCAAAGCCTAAACTCTAATGCAGAGAATGGAATAATTGCAAGGTCCACGGTCTACAAGCTTTTTGAGGGTTCCTTTAAAAGTTCGTGCGCCTTTTTCGAGGATCGCAACGAAAGGAAAGCATAGATCCTTACAAAACCTGTACCCTTGCGGCCCCGAAGCCTCGAATCCTCTCGACAAACCCGAATCTAAGCCCTAAGCCCTACTTGGAGGACCAGGGGACTTAGTAAGTAGGTTATAAGTAGAGTTATAAGTACCCTAAATGGAGTTACCCCAATTATAACCCTACTTATAACCGACTTACAAGTCCGCTGGCTGGACCTCCAAGTAAACCCTGGTCCTCTTAACAAGCCCTACTTGGAGGGTCGGGAGACTTAGTAAGAAGGTATTAAGTGGGACCCTAATTGGGGTTAGAGTACTTATAAGTCCATAAAATAACC
This sequence comes from Symbiodinium sp. CCMP2456, assembly GCA_905221635.1. Lineage (NCBI taxonomy): Eukaryota > Dinophyceae > Suessiales > Symbiodiniaceae > Symbiodinium > Symbiodinium sp. CCMP2456. Next base: position 33,066 of record CAJNDV010032803.1, read on the forward strand.
ATTTACTAAGTCCCCCGACCCTCCAAGTAATCTAAGCCCTAAACAACCCAAGACCATAAACCCCACGCCACGCTAAATCCGAAACCCTAGACGAAAAGCCTGAACCCTTCTAGAGTAGCCCTCCAAGGGCCCCATAAGGTAACCTTTAAAGCACCCTGAAAGGCCCACTCCCCATCCAAAGACAACTAGAGACCGAGCGACCTGTGTCCGCAAACCCAAACCTTTATCCAACTGTTACGGAGTGGCCGGGGTTGTCGGTTTAGGGTTTAAGGTATTTAGGGACTGAGGGTATACCTATAGCCTCCACTGTGGTTGCTGTTTTTGGCTCAAAAGTTTTATCGTTCGGATCCTAAATCTAGATAAACTTGGATAACCAAACATGTGGAACCACGATGGAGACCGTAGGTATACATCTAAACCCCGCACGGCCTCCCAGCGCACCCCGAAGGTTTCGCAGGTGTACGGCGGCGGCCTCGGCCAAATGTAGGGGCATTGACAGTTCGAACAGGCCCTGAGGGTCCAAAGGACCCAATAAGTAGGTACTCAGGTTTGGGATAGTACCCTAACCCCCCAGGTACCTAGTATACAGGGTACTAGAGCCTTTCGGGGGGTATATAGTAGGCACCTGGAGGGTTAGGGGTAGTTATGCGGGTTACTACCCTTCGGATGTCAGATGGTCTTATAAGGGGTTTAGGGTTCAGGGGTTTAGGTTTAAGGTTTTATTATGGTTGCTTCAGGTTGCGGAATTTAGGGCTTGGGAGCACCTTTCAAGGCTGCAGGCTACGGCTCTTTTTCGGGTTCCTTGGCTCATTTGAGGGCGCCTTCATCGATTTCCGTTATGGGTTCCTTTAACCATACTACTTGTATCGGGGTCCTAGATTAGATAGTCCTAGCACGAGTGGGGCTTCCGGGTCTTGGGCTCGTAAGCAGACAGAGACTTTTCGACTTGAATCCTTCTCTCACTTGCTCCGGAGACAAAGTCCACCCAACAACGCCAAGAACCCAAACCCAACCATCTCCCTGGTCTTTGCATACCAATCGAGGAACCAGCTGATGAAGCGGGTTTCGAGGTATTGCTCCGTGGTGTCAAACTGTTGCGAAATGCAGTCGTTCGGGACGTCGAAACTCTTGTCCACGAATCTCACGAAGATCAGGAACCGGTCCAAGTAGAGATTCGCCGTCCCATGGCTGAGGGAAGCGTCTCCTCGGGACACCTCCGCAGATGCAGCCTCCACCAGGTTCGGTCCTCTTCCAAGTGGAGGCCATGGGACTCGCAGGAGGCTTCTTGAAGGTGCAACTTTGGGTTCCTGAACTTGGGAGAGTTTCCCATACCTTATTTTGAGGTCCTCGCAATAAGGATCCTATTATCTAGAATACTATATTAGGTCATTCTGGGGTCCTTGTAATAAGGATCCTAGTATTTAGAGTACTACAGTATATTAGGGTCCCCTGTTTTCGGAAACCCCCATTTGTTTGTCATGACAGAAACAGAGGTCCTTGGGAGTCATGCTGAGGTTCTTCGCACTCAGGGCGAAGGCATCAGCTTGCTTCAAGAGTCAAGGCAAGGGGCGACAATGTTCTTTAATATCGTTTATCTCTTGCTGCTTGTTTCCCCTATGGTTGGCGTTGCGGCTCATTGCTCTTGTTCCTGTTTTGTTGTTGTTGTTGCTGTTGCCAATGTTGTCGTAGCGGTTGTGAAAAAGTCACTTTCAGGCGACTGAGGGCTTCCTGGGGAAAATGTCCTCTCGAAGCCCGAAGTAAGCCTGAAACCTACTTGGAGGCCAGCTTCCAACACATAACGCGCACTTCTGCAATATTTCCTGTTGCTGTGGAGGATCCGGACTCTATGTCGGGCATAATATACTAGACGTATGCATACCTGCCTACCTAGATACCTAACCCACCACCCACCCACCCACCCACCCACCCACCCACCCACCCACCCACCCACCCACCCACCCCCCCGCCCACCCACCCACCCACCCACCCACCCACCCACCCACCCACCCACACCCACCCACGCACCCACCCACCCACGCACCCACCCACCCACGCACGCA
>CAJNDV010032804.1:2168-15320 GCA_905221635.1 Symbiodinium sp. CCMP2456
CCCTGAACCCAAAATCCCTAAACCCCTAAACCCCTGAACCCTAAACCCGATCGAGCCCCCCGAGGATCCCACGGCTAGAGCCACTCCCCATCCCAGGCTCGGTCCTGGGTGTGGCGGCCTCTGCCAAGGCTTTCGGAGGCTTTTTGGGGTTTAGGGGTTTAGGGGTTTAGGGCGTTTGGGGTTTAGGGGTTTAGGGTTTGCAGATCTAAGGGGTTGCGGGTTCAGGGTTTGAGGGTTTAATAATTAGCTTTAGAATTGCGGGTTTTGGCGTGGGCGTGCTCGGACACCATGGTATTGGTTCTACCCGTGATTTCATTGCGCCTGCCTGCGACTATCTTGAGCAGCGTTCTCCCTTCATCCCTGAACAAGGCACCAAGCCATGTCCATTCCATCTCACAATTAAGGTACCATACGGGTCACTAGTATGAGGCTGACAATTAGAGGGTTATTTATTATTATGAGGAATTACAACCATCAGGCTTACCATTAGGTCACCGCCCCACTTTCTGATTCGGAGATCCACGGCCGTCTCAGAAACCACCCTGCAATTAACGAACAGCCAATCCAGTCACCTGTAGACACCTACGTTTGGCTGGGGCTTGGCCTATGCAGTCGCCATGTGGACCAATAGTGATTTGACGAACATCTGAAGCTGTGTGTTTCAGCGTCACAGCCTCCTCCGGCGAGCGCCGAGCAGCGCGGTGCCTGGTCTCGGTACTACGGCAGCTTCCTTCTGAGAGCAAGTCCGGGGCTGCAACATATTTATTGGGGCCTCAGGATTCAGACCAGGGCTTTGGAGTCATGTATTATACTATAAAGCTGTATGAAAGAGCCCTGTGAGGAAAAGTGTTCGTAATTGTATTCTAGCCGCTTCTGGCCCCTGTATTACAGGGTGAAGGGCATGCGCTGCACTCGCACTGGCCGCTAGCAAGCACTGCACAATTTGCCGAACCGTCAGTAGGATATCAAGCAGAGGGAGAAGCGATTAGAACCGTAGCTAATTTCCTGATAATCACACTGAAGTCTTCAAGTACTTGGAGGTTCATGGGTAGTTATAAGTGGAGTTATAAGTCCTCTAATATAGGCTATAATTATAGTTACCCTACTTATAACCCTACTTATAACTACCCCTGAAGTCTTCAAGGATCTAGACCCGAAAGCTTCAATGGTTATTTCCCTTTGCTTGATCATCGCGATGCACTCTGAACCCGGCAGGCCCCCAATCCCGAAACCCCAATCCCAGAGGGTCCACATATACTGCCATTATGGAATTAGGTCCCCAAAACCATAATAAGGATGGTCTTTTGGGACCTAATTCCATAATGGTAGTATATGTGGACCCTAAACCCTAAACCCTAAACCCTAAACCCTAATTCCATAATGGTAGTATATGTAAACCCTCTGGGAATGAAACCTTCAACCCCACACCCCCAAACTCCACGGCCTGCACCATGCACCCCAGAGCCTCAACAGTAATGTAGGGGCCTTAAGACTTCGAATCGGGGTTTTGGGGGGGTCCTTTATAGCATACATATCGTTAATGAAATGGAACCCCCCAAAAGATAGTGTTGGTAAGTATTTGGGCTCCTATAGTAAACCCCAAACGCCCCCGAAATGCCGAAGCCTATAGCCGACAGCCCTCTTCACAGGCCCTCCTAACGCGAAACCCCGAAGCCTTTCATGCACCTGAAACCCAGACACTCCAAAACCAGGGTTTAGGGTTTAGGGTTTAGAGTTTAGAGTTTAGGGTTTAGGGCTCCGATTAAAATTTCAGGCATCTTCCTTAACTAAGGGGTTTGGGGAGTCTCTCCGAACCCCGAAGCCCTCAGGCCCCCCTAACCCGTGCTGCTCAAGCTCGCCTTCCTCGCTGTGCCAAGATCCTCCTCCGAAGTTGTCCTGCCGAGAAGGCACATCCAACGTAGGAGCCTGTAGGGTTCTGCAATTTCGGGTTTTGGGGCTTAGGGTTTAGGGGTTGAGGGTTTAGGGTTCACAGTGTACTCTGAACTTGGTCTGTAGGGACTAGACTTAGAAGGTGATACTACCGCTGAATTTCCAGGCCTCTATATTCTATACCAAATGCGTACCAGGACGGTCCTGGTGGTGTTTAGGCCTTATAGGATTTGTTCACGAGGCTTTCGTGGAGCTCCATCATGGAACTGAGCATGCGACGCATTCGAGTGTCTCGTCTCAAAGGGCAGTATAGAGTAATAGTTAGAAGAGGGTTTTGGGGGTACGTTACTAGAATTAACAATAGTATATTGCATTCTTGTTGATTACATAGCTGCTATAAGAGGATACCGTAGGGGAGAAAGCCAACTGAGGAGCTGAGATGGCAGCCCACCATGAAGTGGGCCGTTAAGCAACTGACTGGGTTTTCGTTCAGGAATTTGGTGGTTGAAACTACCATCTTTAGGGACACCATATTATTGACTATAGATTGAAGTTATGATAACTTAACTTACGTAGAAATTAGCACGAGCCCAGCTCAATGCCATGTCCGCGGATCTCAGGAGATGTCACACGAACACTCGACCCGCTATGGTCGGCAGAACAGTTGCTGTCGCCGATGTTCCGCCAGAGCATTGCCCCTTCCGAAAAGGATTCTAGCACTCCAGCACAGCCATGTATTATGCATGATGGTTTCTGGGTACAGGAAATCCTTACAAACGTTATACCCTCTAAGCCCTAAACCGGAAAACCTACTCCCTAAACTCTCAACCCTACTCAAAGCACAGTAGCATATCAGACTCATTCAGCCCATGGCCCCCCAAGCCCAAGGCCCTCCACTCCAAAACAACCTCCCCAAACTTCGGCCCAAAGGCCTACCCTAAACCCTAAACCGTGTAAGTTTTGAGGGTTTTGGTGTTAAACTTCGAGGTTTATCAGGGCTTCAGGGCTTGGGAAAAAACCTCAAACTTCCAAGATGATCCCTAAAAGCCTGGACCGAAAGCCCAGGCTTCAACCGAAAGGGCCAACATCCTGAACCCTAAACCGCTAAACCCTAAACTCCTTGACCCTTAAACCCTAAACCCCTAAACCCTAAATCCTAAACCCCTAAACCCTAAACCCTAAACTCCTAAACCCTAAACCGCTAAGGCCCTAAACCCCTAAAACCCTAAACTTCCACCACAGGGCGGCAACCCAGAGGCCTCAGATCATGGGATGCAAAATGTTGGTTTAAGGTTTAGGGTTTAGGGGTTTGGGGTAGTTCTATTCGCATGGTTAACCTTCTTCTCTATTGTTTTTAAGTATAATATAAGGGCCTTAATAATTAGAACGGGGTTTTGGGGCCCATTATACTCTAACTATAACAAGGAACCCACCCCCCCCCCCCATAAAAAAAAGAAATACTCTTGGAAATTACTTAGGCCCCTACATTAGCTGTTGTCAAAGATCATCACAACCCCCCTCCGTTCCTGGAGGACATGGTGGTTGCCACGGAGCGCCCGCGGCCTGCCAGCTTGGACGTCGTTGGTTCTGAGTTCTTCGGAGATTCACTGGCTCTAATGAATGTGAAAGTTTAACGGGGCTAAGTAGGGCTAAGTTTTTTTTGGTGTTGGGATTTGGGGTTTGAGGTGTCGGGTTGAGGTCTCGGCTCAGGGTGCTTGGGTGAGCAAAGAGAGCTGTCGTGTGTGTGTGTGTGTGTGTGTGTGTTCGTGTTTGCATAATGTGGTTTAGGGTTCAGGGTTTGACGGAAACCGTGTCTTGGAATGGGAGATCGGGAGAGACGAAAGGCTCGAAGGCTGGGGGCTGTGGGTTTAGTGACCTCAACGCTTGAGTCGGCAGCTTTATGAAAAGGAAGGAGTCATTGGAGATTCGAGTGCTCAGACTTAGGCTTGAGTTTAGGGTTTCGTCTCAAAACTAAAAGCCTCAATCCCAACCTGTAAACTCAAAAACGCAGGACCCATACCCGATTCAAAAACTCCAAAACCCCTTTGTTGAAGCCATGCCTTAAGTTTTAGTAGTAGGGATCCTTGATGAAAGAGGGACAGGAGATGAGGACATGGGCGTCTTTCCGATACTTCTGGTCTAGCTGAACTCTCTATCCCCTAATCCCTGAACCCTAAACCCTAATCCCTAAACCCTAAACCCTAAACCCTAAACCCTAAGCCCTAAACCCGAAACCCTAAACCCTACACCAACTCCAAGCACTTCTGGAAACCTAAAGCCAAGCCCGGCCTTCTTCTGGGCTTCTGCTTTGGCAGCTTTATCCTTCCGGCAGCTCCCAGAAAGGTACCAGGGTCGAGGATGGGGGCTTCGGGGCTTCGGAGTTAGGATCTCGGCTTAGGATTTAGGATAGGGTTTAGGGTTTAGGGTTTAGGGTTTAGGGTTTAGGGTTTAGGGTCATGGTATTCTTAGCCTATGAACTCCAGGAGGATGATAAGAACCGATGCGGAAAAATCGCCACTCCTTCTCGATTCCCAAAAGGGTTTAGGGCTCAGGACTCACAGGGTCTACAGTGTTCTCGAGCTGCAGGTGTTCATTTAAGAAAGCGCTGTATTGCTTGCAGGGTCTTCAGGGTTTCAAGCGTGCAACCGTTACACCTTTCCCATTTTCGGCGGAGCCACGCGATATCCCCGCAGCTGCAGCCCTCAAGACCCACACGCTGTACAGCTTCAGGTTAACATGTGACCCAAACAGAGTAGATAAGTAAAAAGTCCGAGTGGTTACTGTAGACGACGGTTTCGATCTGGTGGCTACCAATGATTACTAGTTCTTCAGGCCCCTACACTACACCCAAAATCCGAAACCACGCATGCGGCTTTATAAAAACCTCGGTAGGAAGCCCTTATCCCCAAACTGGGTTATCGTTTTTGACTCCGTATCGTTTTACAAGGTATCAAGGATTATGACGTATGACAGGTGCGGGGCACTGGCCTGGTTTGTTGGTGGCTTGCAGCAAATTGCAACCCCAATACAATTACGTATCCCAAGATGTCCATAGGTCGTACGAGCAGGTTACCAAGACCTGCTACTTACTAGCTGGCACGAGTAACAGATGGCTCGTTTCCTTCACAATGCACCTCTGTCGAACCAACAGTTATCGTTTGCGGACATTCAATTTGCCTCGAATTCTGGAGGTTGTATGTAGCAAGTCTCCAAGCTTCAGTTGCACATAGCAGGAGCAGTAGCAAGAGCAGTAGGAGTGGTAGCAGCAGGAGCTGTAGACCGTAACAGCAGAGGTGAGAGTGGCTTTAGCCGTTGGAGTAATAGCAGTACGAACAGGACTAGTCTTACTAGCAGTACTGGCAAGCAGTGCCGCTAAAGTTAGCAGTATCAATAGTTCTAGTAGCTACGACTAGCCGTAGTACTCATGTGACATACATTCAAATGTCATCGCGTTTCACGTCTTATCGCTTCACAGGCTAAACCTCGCAAGGGGCATCCTAGACTAATCTACAAGAATCCCCTTCTTAGACAACCTCAAATCCTGACCGCTGAACACTTTGGGTCTTGTGGGGTTTGGGGTAATCAAAGACTCCTCGTGCATGATGCGGACACTTTGATCGAGGATGGCGATAACCTCCTTCAGAACCGCAGAGATATCTGGGGTTTAGGTTGCAAGATCATCCACGAAGCTTGAACAGAGGTGTGATACTATTTTGCGTTGAAGGGCATTGGGTGTAGACCATAAAACTATGGTGAACCAGCTTTCGATCTTTCGGATCAACAGATAGCAGATCGCGATGATGATTGCGTCGTACTTGTTAAGAACAAGGCGCGCGCATCACAAATAAGGAGGTAGGCTCAGTACCAATCATCCCATAATCAAGATCGCAAGCCCACTCGAAGACGTGAAGCCATCAACCCAGTACCCAGCCTAGTCCTCATGCTCAATTAACCCTATAGAGATAACCCAACTCCCATGCCCACGACACAGATCCCCAAATCTAAAGGTAACCCTGTCTAGAATGCCCTAAAGCAGAAGGAAGTCTAAACTCTGTGGTAAAATGCCACCCGAACCCCGAGCCCGGACCTAACATGCAATCCTGAAGTCAACGACCTGCAAACACGACGTAACCCGAATGCTCCCGAGCCCCAAACACGCCCAACATCTGTTTGGGAAAAGGAAGGAACAGTGGCAGTGGTTCATACCCAAACCCTGAGCACCCTAAACTCAAAACCCTAAACCCTGAGCCCCACTATATAATGTAACCATACCATAACCCTAAGGCCTAAAACCCTAAACCCTGAGCCCCCCTATATAATATAGCCATACCATAACCCTAAAGATCCCGACCTCGCAGTCGTCTTCCGCGCTGTCCGCATCGGTGGCTGCCAGCTCTTCCTGGGCCTCTGCGACGCAGTCCTCATCAAAACGGTTTAGCGTTTAGGGTTTGGGGTTCAGAAACTTGGAGCTTCATGGTAGCTCTACAATACTTGGGTCTCTAAAAGCTAAGGGTTTTATGGTTTTTTGGCATGGGTATCCAGGCTTGAAGTTTAGGCGTCAGGTTCAGGGATAAGAGCTTGGGATGTACGGCCTTAACCGTTATGGTTAAGATTTTAAGCTATTAAGCAGGGGGTTCCAATATCATGACACAAGACACAAACAGCACTAGGCGGGCTCAGGGTTTCGGGCTGCCTGTCTTAACAGTAGGTCCACAAAGCTCCGTCGTTGCCAACATTAGCCTGACAAGACCCCAAACTCAAAGCCCCAAATCTCTCTTCAAGAAGGGATTGCGGGCCTCAGGGCATTTTAGGTGTGTCGTTCTTGGGGGCAGAGGGCTCCGAATGTTCGAAACGGCTCGGGCATCTTATTGCATAATCAGAACTCCATAGGATTAAAGAAGGGTAAGGGTTTGCCCGTACTGTTTGTACTAGTTACTAATGGTTGGGGATCCCGTACCATATTCTGCAAACCACCTGCGGTGGTTTCAGGCTTGAGATTTACGATGAGCTTGGATCAGCCCCTGTACTTGAAGGAGCCGCAGGGACACAGGAACTTATAGGAGTCTGGACGTTGTGGTTACAAAGAGTTAGCGTGATTGTCATATGGTGTGCAGCATGGGGACCCAACTTGGGTGCCCAGCGAGCATGAGAAGCCGAACCCCCCAAAACCCCTATTAGAATTATTATGGCCCCCACATTACCCTAAACCCTAAACCCCTAAACCCCTAAACCCCCATACGACATTTTTACCATCAATCCTGCTGGGCCTCGTCCTCGTCCTCCGCCTCCTCGCCTTCATCCGGCTGGTCCTCGTCTGCATCCTCAACGTCCTCGTCCTCCGATATCGCGGCAGCTCAGGGTGCAAAAAGGTTTAGGGTTTAGGGTTTAGGGTTTAACCCTAAACCTTAAACCCCTGAACCCTAAACCCTAAAATGCACTAAAGCCTGAACTCCAAACCCACTTCTCAAATGGGCTCCCCGGAACTTGTCCCATCTCCTCGAGGTCCGGGTCGCCTTCGTCCTCCTACACGCAACAACACGATGTGATTCAACAGCGCTCTCTGCCGGAATGACGACGTGATGATCGGCTTCTTGGTACCAGTAGACGGTCTTGCCGATGGCTGGCAGTACGCACGTACTCTGGGGGGTCTTGCTCTATAGGGCACCGCAGAGCTAAGGCGTTCCATGTTGCACGGGGCCGATTTAATGGGGACGGCTTCCAAGTCTGTTGGTTAAAAATGCGACACATTCCTGAGAGCTCATTGAAGCAAAGGACAAGCCGTTCTTTGCCCAGGAAATTTATGGAGGCAGCCTACATTGACTCCTGTTCCTCGCGGAAGCTATTGTAGATGCCGACGATTGCCCTTGTGACTCCTTGACACACTTCAAGCTACCGAGAAGGGAAGAACAGCTCATTAAATCGCTTCGCCCCGAGCCGTAAACCAGTAAACTCCCAAACGTCGAATCCTAAACCCGTTAATGTAGGGGCCTTCATAATTATAGAATAGGGTTTTGGGGTATAATATACCCTGATTATAATAAGGAACCCCAAAACAGTATGGGTAATTACTCAGGGCCCTTTCTTACGCCCCCCGAAACTCTCCTCCTGCTCCGCCTCCCCGGGTGCTGGCTTTGAGACACTTTTCACAGCGCCGGCAGCCTTGCAACGTGGCTTCAGAAGCAGGTTCGAAGTTTGCCTGACCCTAAACCCTAATCCCTAAACCCTAAACCCTAATCCCTGGTTTGCATATGATAGGGCCTGACTCTAGGATTTCTGCAAAGGTGCCACGAAGGTTCTGGGGCATTAATGGTTGGGTAATGCAAGTCTGGGTTGGCAATGTGGGGTCTCAGTTTTATTGTAGAATCGCGACTTAATTGTCGGGCACATGACACACCTCTATACCTTAAGAACCCAAAACCTACGTTTTCGCAGGGTCCCTCTAAATCCCATATTAGGGTTTATAGTAAGAACCTACAAACAAGTAGGTTTTGGGTTCTTAAGGTACAGTAGAAACCGTGGAAACGGAGAACTTCTTGCCATGCGCTAGGCAGCCTCGCGCTCAAAGGGGCGTCTGGCTTTCGATGCCTTCGAGGGCGATGGCCGCGAGGGGTTCAGGCTTGCATAGGCTCTGGTGCCATGTGCCCTGCTCTTTTTGGGGGTTTAGGGGTTTAGGGTTTAGGGGTTTAGGGTTTAGGGTTTAGGGGTTTAGGGCTTATAGGGTTTGGAGATATGATACAGTTGTTATCAAGCGGCCGCTTCCAACCTCTGCCACCAGAAAGCCCAAGTGCGCAGAATAGCGGGTTCTAAAACCACAAACCCGAACGCCCTGCGCTCCGGAATATCAGCATCCGACTTCTCCTGATGAGCCTTTGCAATGCTCTCGCTCCCTCTGTGTTTTCTATATGTAGGTGTTTGTACACACACACATACAAACACCCGCTCCCAATCCTCTATATATACATGTAAATAGATAAATATAAATATATGTATATACATACATACATACATACATACATACATACATACATACATACATACATACATACATATGTATGCAACTTGTGACACTGTGATATATATATATATATGCAAATGTACTACATATACATATATATATATATTATATGTAAATGTATATATACGTTTTTTTGATTTTTGATATAGAGATGAAGATGAATGAGCAGAATTAGAACAGCCCCCCCGTGCCTTGTGCTTGGCCTGCGCCGCAGGTGGCCGCCGCAGAACGGCCAACTTGGGTCGCGAGGCCAGAGGCCTCTGATCGCTGGTTCCCTAGTTGGTGAGAGTTTGGGGTTTAGGGTTTAGGGTTTAGGGTTTAGGGGTTTAAGGTTACTTCTAAGGGCTTGAAGGCTTATTGGGCTTGGGGTCTTGCTTTTTTGGGGGGGAGGTTTAGTGTTGGTTTAGCGGAATGTTGATTTGTCGCAGAAACAAGGGTAAAGAGGGGTGCAGGGTTGAGATATGAGTTAACCGGCGGGTTCCATGCATTTGAGGCGTGCTTCCGGCGAAAACTTTCTGCGCTACCAGGAAGGCCCTAGGCGTGGCCGTGAGTTGACGATTTGCCAGGAATTGTGCGTGGGGTCTCAGTAGTTGAACCTTGGCTTCCTCTTGGGGGCTGGGGCTGGGATGGGGTTACAGGTTTCGGATTTAGGCTCCCGAGAGATACATGTAAGGCATGAGGTGTCAGGGCTCGGTATTTTGGGCTCGCCGGCGTCATCCCCGGCTGAAGGCACAACATTCTAGGATGTAGTGCTCGCTGCTCTCGTGTTTTGGACATGCAAGTGCACTGGGAGAGCCAAACGCCACTGGATTAAGCTATGTCTTGGAAAACCGAAGGAGAACATTAAGTGATGCTTCGTTTGTAAAGGGATGTCGGGCTATGAATACACCGAAAAGTATGTGGGATTATATTAATATTTCGCAGGAACTGCAAAGAGATACCGGCATACCGTTACAAACTGCTCAACCTCTACATTCCTTGCAGGTCGAAATGCAGGAACTTGTTGACCCTGTCGTTGTAGTCCCTGCGCCAAGGGCCATATGTAGGGTAAGGCACAAGAGATCTGACCGCTGCCAAACAGTTACGTAGATTGCTCCTCTTGGACCCACCCTTTCTCAAGGATAAGCATCTCTCAATCCCTTGGTGTCGGATGTCGGGGTTTTCTGGAGGGGGATTCTGAGCCCTGCGGTTTGAGACATTTGCATACCGCCACAGCCGGAATGAACGCCAACGCAATGGCATAGGAGATATGGCTTCTTTTTTTGAGTTATGGCCTCAAAAATTAGGATTGGGCAACGACATGATTGTGCGTATGAGTCATGAACCCCAGATGGCGGAATGCTTGAAATTCAGAGGAGCGCCTATGCATGGAAGTTTCACAACACGAAGGGACCCACACATAGTCTCCTGGTGCTCCGACACCCGGTTCAAAATCCGAACCAGCTGTAATATTAACAAACGTTACAGCCCCTGTAGATCCTCTCTATGATCAATGCCAGCAACCCTGCATCTCGACCGGCTGTGTTAAGACCCAAGTCCCCCTGCAACCAAATGCATATCCCTTATTAGTTAGCTTAACAACCCGGTTTCTGCAAGGGCCATGATATCAGAATACATAATACAATCCTGATGTAGGTAGGTAGGGTTTGCTAATCAAGGATCTGCATGAAACAATAATTCAAAAATTCCCTCCTCTGCCTCGCCACGCGCACACGAGCAAAGATACCGCCGGCCACCGATGTGAAGGCATCGAAAGCTGCGCCGGAGCCCACGACGACGACACCACCGTTGGGTTTCCTCGTCTTGCTATGCTCTTTCCGAAAAGGCTGAGGATAACAGTGAGCCCCTTAGAACATCAATCAAAACATCTTGTAATATGGTCAACCTTTGACCAACAAATGCATAACGAGCATGGAAACAACTACAGAACTACCAAGGAGCCCCGCAGCACTAGTCAGGTCACTGGCATTCCTGGAGTCCCTGCATTTTTAAAAGCCCTGATCCTCGAACCCTACATTCTATCCCCTTTCGAAAAACCTGAAAAATCTTGGCATTCCTAACAACGGACCCTTACGCCTCAAGTCAAATGAGGCCGAACCCTACGGCCCTTGAATCGTGAAGGTGTCCAAGCGTCAAAAGCTTTCGGAGACTGTGAAGCAAAGAGGAGTGTTGATCCTGGCTGGGATTGCATGGCTCACTTGCCTAAGTAGGCGAAGCTGTGTAAGGGCTCAACTCAAGGCCTCAAGCCCTGGGCTCAGGGCTCCCTGAAGTGTAGTAAGGGGTTCAGGGGGCCTTCATGAGGGCGTTCTTGTTGTGGGGAAACTACTGAACCCGAAACCCTACAGAATCCTAAACCCCTAAGCCCTAAGCCCTATACTTTTCTTACAGGCCGATACGAACCCTGAGCCGGCCACCTTGGCCTCGAGGATGTCCGAGGCAATGATCCAGTCCTTATTTTCGGGCTCGACAAGGGTTGCTAACAAGCTTCCAATTAGGGGTTTTTCTATGACAGTCTACGGTCTAGGGCTTTGAGTTTCAGGGCAGAATGTAGACGCTTAACCCATTAACAATACAACTTTCCTCGGGGGATCCGGAGGCGGCATGACCATGACGACCCAGCATCCGACGTCTACCCCCAGCCTACTTGTATGTATTAGTGGAGTTAGGGTAGAGAGTTTGGGCTTAAGGTGTGAGTATCATTTTTTGCCGGCACTAACAAGGTGTTGGACAGCGTCACACCTGGCTCAGGAATGCAAACTACAGGCATTGCCTGTGCGGCTCAGACCTGCCTAGAGGGCCTAGAATGTGCCAAGCCTCTCTTGCCAAGCCCGCCTGCAAAATATCCAATGCACGGCAGCTGTGACAAAAGCCCCATTTTTGTTCCGCAGCTGGTGCGCGGGGAGCAGAGCCGCTGGCACGCAGCACCGTTGTCATCCAACGTCTTCATCGGATCCGCGCGAGTTGGTCAATCTGGCCAGGACCGCACGGGCATGGTCAGTGTGCTTCCGTGTAATGTGCTCTCGTTTCCAATTTTGTCTTACTTGTGACTGGTGCTGCTTGATTGAAGGCTTACGCCAAAAACGGCATTTTGCCAAGTGCAGCTGTGAGCCATCTTGTTGACTTTCGGACTGCCTCCCTACGGTAGGAACGGTCTGTGCTGCACTAAGAAACGATGTTCGGCAAGCGGGGCGACTCCTATCCATTCGGGAATACCCCGTTGCATGGATTGCGAGGCAAACTCAAATTTACACAACCAACTCAAAATAGAACCATGAATGCTGCCTGCTACCTAGTTGTCGTTGGCAAAGAGCACCAACGAACGCTCGACACTGGATTTACGACTGGCGGCTCCCATCGGTTCAGGATCATGACGGGCGCTCTGCCAGAGTGAGGCCCTCGAACCCGGGCGCGGTTTCTGTAAGATACCATGAGGTTCCTTTCCAGCACGGGGCTTAAGCCCAGCACTCTCCGAGTTCGGCCACTTCGCCGTGGTCCGGTGCACTGTCCCTGCCGGGACACGCGCAAACTGAGCCCTCGTTAGCCTCCGTTCCAACACACGCACCAAATCTCCCCGACTTCGCAGCAGCTCCACCTCGTAACTCGGGTCGCCCGCCACAACCTTTACCGCCCGATGCTTGAAGGGAGAAGGCGGGTCCGTTGGTGCTTCTTCCAGTTGGGCTGCTCTCCACACAAAGGTCTGGACAAGCTCCGCACGTCTCCATGAGTGCAAGCAGTACTTGGACATACCAAAAACGATCAAGTTAGAAAGGACTGCGGTCTGGACCCACCTTGGATATGGCGCCGGTTGTGACGTACATTTTCCTGATACAACAAAATATCCGAGCCAGGTAACTGTCTAAACGCCCGACTAAAGCCGCACGCACCAGGCTTAGGGGTTTGGGGTTTAGACCCGAAGCCCGAAAACCCTAAAGCTCTCGCACGAGAAGCCTTAAGCCCGAAACCGTGAAAGTACCCTAAACCCTAAACCCCCAAACCCTAAACCCCTAAACCCTAAACCCCTAAACCTAGGCGCGGCCACAATTGACCTGCCTAAATAAGCCGTTCTGCCCCTGCCCAAGTCTTCTTGATCAGAAGTTACAGAAGTTTGGAAAGCGGTGTGGGGGGTGAGGGGTGGGATGAAACACTGAATGTTACACATCCAGGTGCCTGTCTGTTCCACGTATCACTTGCATGTATCCATGCCTGTTGCTCAAGGTTCTAGCAGAGTACGATCTACAGCTATGCGC
>CAJNDV010032804.1:15420-30420 GCA_905221635.1 Symbiodinium sp. CCMP2456
CTGAACAAAGCACAGCTGCGGTCGGCAGTGTCGCTGGCGACGTGGTTCCACAAAACGAACTGAAATCATTCAGGGTTTCAACGGCGTGTGTATTGCAAGTGCCCGCGGCGAACGAATTGCAATCAGGGCCATTGAGGGTTTAGGGTTTGGGGTTTAGTGCTCACCCGAAACCCTAAACTAAACTCTAAACCGCAGGCTGCGGCTGGGGCGGCGAGCAGTCTTGGTGCCGGTGTAGTGGCACGGTCGACAACATGGGGAAACAGATGCAAGAACTCACACCGTCCACATTGCGAGTTTCGGCACTTGACGGAGAGATTAAAGTCAATCCCGTCTTAATGTAATATTTGTTTAAGCTCTTTTTGCGCTGGCATCATGTTGGCAACTTCGAGTGCCTGAGACAGAAAGTCGGGAGCTTCCAGCAAATGCAAAGCTGAAAAACGGCCCGCGCTAAGTTTACATGTCAATGAATGCTGGCATGCACAGCGACATGGGTAGGACAGCAATGGCCGCGCCAGGCCCTAAACCCCTAAACTCCGAACCCGAAACCCCTAAACTCTAAACCCTAATCCCCTAAACCCATAAACCGTAAACCCCTAAACCCTAAACCCCTAGACCCTTTGTTGGCAGCACAGGCATCGAACTTCTTCCCCGCCGGCACCTCGCCGAAGGACAGCCGGGAGGCGGCTGTAGAGTCGGCCTGGAAACTACTCCTTCGTTTTTCTTTGGTGCTGTTGAGAAGAGATAGGGTCTAGGGTTGAGGGTTTAGGGGCTTGGGATGAATTTTGATGGACGTGCTTATTCCGATCCTCTGGTGTAAAGCTTCTTTTTTGTTTTCGGGTATCTGGGTGCGACTACACGGTGTTTGGTGGGAGTGTTGCTTGAGTTTTTTGGGTGTATGAGGAAATCCTAAACCATTTTCCGGCTCCTTGTCACCTCTAAACATGCTGATCTATGCTTGGATGATGCAGAGCTGCCTGCAAGTCTCCTAAAGCTGAAGAGAGGCTTGCGGTTCAAGCATATAACTTATACGCGCATCTTCGGCTTCCCCACTGAATCGGGGCCATCTAGCCCAGGTGTGCACCAGATCCATGCGACAGCAGTGGGCCTACTGAGCTGCCATTCCCCAGATAAGGTTTCCACGGTTTCCTAAAAATCCAAAGGCCCGCACTCCAAACCCAACATGCCCAGTGGCTTGCAAGGAGTCTTCGTTCAACTTCAAAGCATCGGCGAGAGCCTTTGGCAGCGCATCGATAAGGAACACAGGGGATGCCTAAATCTTGCTAAGTGTCTAGTTTGAGCCACAAAGAGCTTCCTGCAGCTGAAAGAGCCTTGAATAGATTCTGAAGCACTAGTATCGGGGCCTTAACAATTACACATACTATTTTGGGGATTCTTTATCATAACAATAGCATAACATGCCCCCAAAACCTATTCTAAGTACTAAGGCCCCTATATTATGCAGGCCCTTTGAGCGGGCTCGGCGGTTCGGTCAGGGCATCCGAGCCTCCGGATCTTAGATTCAAGATTCTGTTTAGAATAGGGGCCTTAACAATTAGGATAGGGTTTTGGGGTATCCTATACTATTGTTATGATAAGGAACCCCAAGATAGTATAGGTAATTATTAATCAAAAGGCCCCTATATTAGCGCTTCGAGTTTAAGTTTTGAGCGGCAGGTGAGGTGGAAAGTAGGTTGAGATCAGACTGTGTCTGCCTATGGTTGTTATAGTAAGTCAGCAACTGACCCGAGGATTGTAGACATACCTGTTGTAAAGCCCCAACCCGTCAAGCTCCATCAAAGAACCCTGAGAACCCACAACAGCTCTTCATCCCCGACATTCCCCCCTTAAACACAACCCTGGATGAGGGTTCGCAAGAAGGAGAGTGACCTTCCAACTGAGAGTTTTGATCTCAAAAAACTTCAACAAGTCTCAGTTTAGACTGTTGGGTTGGGATGTAGGATCAAGGGCTTTGGGAGTTTAGGGTTTGTTTTACATTCAACGCTTTTGCATTAGCCTGTACAGCCTCCAGAATTAAGGTAGAGCCTTGTATAGAGGATCCAGCCCACTAACACCACCAAAGGGGGTTCAGGGTTTGGGCTCTGCGATCTAAGGGCTTAGGCTTAACACCAGCCAGCAGTGATTCAATATTGCTTCGTGTCCCGGATAATCCAGAGTAGAGCGCGTGGATGAGGTGAGGTGTTCAGTACACCCGACTGCTTCAACAAAAATGCAGAAAAATCACGAACATCGCACATCTTCATGGAAGCTGATTACAATGAGAAAGGCTGGTGCAATGCATATGCAGGTCGCAGCGTAGCTTCTCTTGAAACGATCTTAAACAAAGCTCAATCAGTCCAGCAGCTCCAAAACCAAAACCGCGGCAAACCATTTGGGAGTTTCCGAACATTAGGGTACCTTATTTTGGGGTCCTTATAATAAGGATCCTATCATTCAGGGTACTATATTAGGGTCCCCTATTTTCGGAAACCCACATTTAGAAATGACCCGTTTATCCTTATATGGCCGTCAAATTACTGGTCAGTTGCGGAAGCTTCTGACATTTCGGTGTACCTCTTATAACACTATGTAACCCTTATACAGAAACCTTACAAAATAAACCTCATAGCAACGACCAGCCTCGACCGCCGCTGGGTCCCCGTCGCTGAGCTCGATGTGCTTGGCTTCCATGCTGACCTCTGGCTCGTGCTGAGAAATAGGGCTTAGGGTGCTATATCATGGTATATCATTCCCCTTTCAACTTTCAGCAATCGGTGTTAGCTCAAAACCCTTGACCTTAAGGGGTGAAGTCGGTGAAGGTTCGGCCAAGCATGGGTTCAAACCCTCTTGATAAGCCAAGCGGCAGCAACGATGAGGCCAGGAAGGCCCTGGCCAGCGCCTTGTTCCAATGGTGCAGCATCAAAAAACTCAATGATTTAGTGTTTAGGGAGTTGAAGCTTGATGGTTCGGGCTCCGTGTTTCAAATCAAACGCTGCCCTGGGGCCCACTTCCAAGACGCGGCGCCGGCGAAAGCATCGCGGGTGTCTGAGCGCCTCGGTTGCATCGAGATGTCGATCGCTCAAGTAATCGTCGTCATCGTGGCCACGGTCGTGGTCGCAGATGTCGTCATCGCATGGCCGCGGTCTGGTCACCATGTTACGGATGGTCATCTTCATCACGATCACACTACCTGTGATGATGATGATGATGATGATGATGATGATGCTGATGATGACTCCGGGAATCCCACCCGGCCCTCTTCTTGATATCCCGCCCCCACCTACTTTATCTACATTACTCTCAGCATCGCCGATCTCACCGCGATCAACACCGACAAACAAAAAGCATCAACGATGAGACCACAACCACCCTTACGGTTGATGATCCGAAACTACAAACTTGAATCTATCTACCTAAACCCTAAACCCTAAACCCTATCACTGCATGCGACGGGATGCACCCAGCATGTCAGGGCTTCTGCAGCGGCAGAGATCCGAGGCGAGGCGGGCGTCCGGCGCAGGCGCAACTGCAGCAAAGAGGACTTCTGAGGCATGTGGGGTCTCCTTTTCGGGTGCAGATTGCACAACCCTAAACCCTAAACCCTAAACCCCAACCCTAGATTACAAAGTTTCAGGGCGACTAGCTGTTTGAGGGAGGCATGTGGGATCTCCTTTTCGGGTGCAGAGTGAGTGTACAGCCTACTTGGAGGGTCCTGGGACTTAGTAACTAGGGTTATAAATAAGGTAACCATAATACCCCCAATTAGGATACTTATAACCTTACTTACTAAGTCCCATGATCCTCCAAGTAGATTATGAAGTTTCAGGGCGAGTAGCTGTTTGAGGGCTACGACCCTAGACAGGCAATGAAGTGTCGGATAGCAGAGTCCCAGAGCTCAGCAGGTACCGCTTGGAAGGAGCAATCGTGGCCTCTTGCCTTCGTTCTTGGATGTGCTAGGTTCAATGTTGTAAAGCCTTAAACCCTATACTCCCTGTAAGCCCTAATCACTGAAAGCGGGACTTTCGCTGCAAGGCCCTTTTGTTCTTGAGCCTTTGGCTTTTTTGCTCCGGGTTGCAGCACCTTGTGGCCGTCGCAATCGTAGGTAAACTCCTTGTAATCCGCGTGGTCCACCTTACAAGAACTGTGCTAGAAGGCTCATTGGGGGGGGGGGCCCTACCTAGAGTAACTCTCGTCGCAACACATATTACAGGATGTATAACCCCAAGTCTGACAACCCATGAACCTCCACACAGTGCGAATGGTGCTACAAGATCGCTGCAGCAATTTTCGCCAGCAGCATCGTGAAGCAACTTGCGCTCGGCCCGTCCTACTTTGAGCTTCTGAAGGTCCTCAACCTTATGTCACAACTTGCGTTTTCGGTGTTGAGCCCAACGCAATGCATGACAGGGGAACATGCAGCTGCACGGTTCTAGGCTCCCAGACACACTGCCGGTCGAAGAGGCCCCAATCAGACCGTCCTGTGCCCAATTGCGTCAGCAAAGATTTCCGGCTTAGAGCTCTCGGTTCGAGGCTTCGAGAACCACAAAGCTCGTAGTGTTGACCACAAGAGGTGCATTGGCAAAGAACAAGTAGTAAGAAGATGGCTTCCTGGCAAGGAGAACCCGAGATCTCGAAGCACAGCGCAGTAGGATCTCTTTGCAGGAGAGAAGGCAGAGTATGGGCTCCATGCTGCTAGAGAAGCTGTTCACGCTTCGAGCAGCCGGTGAAGGACTTGAACGGGCCCGTGATCCCAAAATTTCTAGGAAACTAGATCCTGAACCTAAACACTCGAACGGTCTGAAACCAAGGGGTACTTCCCTGCATCCTACATATTGCAATAGAAACCCTGCGCACATCTGCGGATCCAAAATCGAAACAGCAATTCTTGTAACTACCCTCTTCTTTGGTTTGTACCGTATAAACATACCTATCGTCTCCATAGCAGTTCCTTTTTGGGGGTACCTTCTAGAAACCTTCATATATATATATATATATATACATATAGATGTATATATATATATATATTAAAAAAGGAACTACAATGGAGACTATAGGTAAGCCCTATACCCTAAACCCCTAAACCCTTAAACCCTTAAGCCCTAAACCCTAAACTTTAAGCCCTAAGCCCTAGGAGAACAGGGCACTCTTGGGCACCCCGGGCCCCAGGCCTTCGATCTCGGCCGTCGGACGAAGCGGCTGCCGCGGCGCCGGGGCTTCCGGGGGCTCCGGCAGAGGCGGAGGCAGCGCTGCCTGCAGCGAGCTTTCTGGGTTTAGGGTTTAGGGTTTTAGGGTTAGGGTTTAGGGGGCTTCAGGGTTTAGGGTTTAGGGTTTGCAGTGTGGGGGTTTGAGGGTTTAGGATGTGGGGTGTTCTAGAGAAACAGAATCAGAGGGGGCGGAGAAATTCCCTGCACTTGATGCCGGATCCAGACATCACACTTCTAAACACATTCTCTGCGATCAAGCTTTACGGCTGAACCATGGAAACTTTGCTAAAAAGAGTACGGGGTGCAGCGCGAGTGCTGCTATCTCGCAAGCCTCTGAAGAGCAGTAAAGTGCGTCCTACATACCTTGGCAACCGAAAGCAGAGTGGCCGTCAGAATCAAGAACATCCTATAGCAGTAAGGCCTGTTGATAGTCCCCATTAGCCCTCATCGCAAGCTGTCCGGCCTCCTCTTCCTGGGCTTGCAGTCGACGTTCACGTCTTGCCAACAGGGATTGGCTCCTTCATGTGAGCTAGCAACAGCCAGCTTTACAGACATTGCAGGAACACCGACAATCCAAGCTTTCAAGAAGCTACCAAAGAATTCTTGGCTGGATTAAGTTCGATGTGGCATACTCTGAGGAGTTTTCACGTGTTGTAAAACCCTGGAGTTGTGTGACTTCTACCCCAGGTCGGACAGAGAACCATCGCCGCCACACATCGTTTTCCATAAGGGAGTACTATTACTACTACTACTACTACTACTACTACTACCACTACTACTACTACTACTACTACTACTACTACTACTACTCCTATAGTCGCAGTTCTGCAAATCCTCCATCCCTGCAACCGAGCCTTGCGCGGTGAGCTGCTTGTGCCTGGTGTGGTCGGCAGTCGTTCTAAGGCTTGCAGGGTAGGCTCCAGGTTTCCTAGGGTTCAGGGGTTTAGTTTAGGATTCTGAAGTTGGTGGTTTAAGATTGAAGGTTTATAAGGGTGGATCAAGGGTTTAGGAATGAGGATTTGAGGTGCCAGAAGAGACAAGACATTCAGACGAGTTTGTGAAATCACCCCGGTCAGACGCGGGCCTTCACCCGCCGACGCTCAGAACGTTCGGCCTCGCAGGGGGCTCGCAATCTTTGCAACAGGGCCAAGGGCTCAGGTTTAGTGCTCATAGGGTTTAGGGTATTTTTTGCTAACTCGGGCCCTTTATTTTCCACCTTGCAATGAACTCCCCTTAAAAAAGCCCCACAAGGTTTGGGGTTTAGGGTCGAGGGGTGACCACTGAAGACTCAATGACTCAGGGAGCTGTGATGGGGCGTTCAACCTCCACGTTTTTACAATTCCTGAAGCCCATACTTCCCCGCTCCGAATGCAGAAAAGCCCCCCCAACGCCCAACACGCTGACTCCCCGAAATGCTCACGACCCCCAAACCTCTATGTGGTAAAAACAAAAACCTACAAAATCGCTCATGAACCCTCTCATGAACTCACAGAAAAACCATTTAAAACCCAATAAAACCCTTCCAACAGTATAGAAAACCCTCTCTTGAACCCAGCCCTAAACCCTAAACCCTAAACCCCCCTCTCTCTTCCGGGCTCCTTCAACTGCTCTGCCGCATGTCGTTCGGCAAACTGCCGACGAAGCTCCTGCACGGCCTCCGTGTCTTCGGCCTCCTTTGCAAAGAAAGCTTGTTCCCAAGGACTCCCCCCAATATCCCCTATATAGATATAATATAAGTTCATTGTAATCTAATTTCATATAATATGATATAACAAATATATGAATATATAACATATATATACACACACTGTAACATATATTTTTTAACCTCTAACTCATGTTCAGGATGTCGCCTGGAACTTAAGGTATGTTCGACTATTCCTTGGTTTTGGGATCGTTGACGATTCTGCTTTCAACTTAAAGCGGTTTAGGGTTTAGGGTTTAGGGTTTAGGGTTTAGGGTCTCAAAATGGGAGCCTTGGGGTCTCAGGCTTTTGGCTTTCAGGCTTTGGTGCTTTTCGGTTCCAGGTTGTCTGTATACGCTTGCTAATAGGAGGGTTGTTTGGCTGACAGAAACTCTACCGGGATTCTAGGGCACATTTGGCGTTTCTCCAAGGTTTAGGATTTAGGCTTTTTGAACAACGGCAGGTTTGATGTTTGACATAGAAACCTCTTTTGGGTAGGTAGTGCCTTTGGTAGAACTGTCCTGGACTGTTTCCGCCTTCATTGTCCGGTCGGTGCTTCAAATATTACAAGGTCCAAGCAAACCGAATAGTTGCGTCTCGATGTCCTGTCTGACAAAACTGTCCTGGGTAGGTGGTGCTGTTGGTAGCGGCTGTCCTGGAATAGTTGCGTCCCTGTTCTCCGGTCGGAGAAAACTGTCCTGTGTTTGGCGTGCTTGTGGAAGCTGTTCGATCAAAACTGACGAAGACCTACATCCCTGCATCCTCCGCGGGCACGGACAGCTTCGCGAATACCGGGAAGCCTGCGTCGTCGTGGGGGATCCAGGACCGGATTTAGTCTTCTATACAAATAGGACCGCATCGGAATGACGTTTCTGGACAGCATAGGAATGACGTTTCTGGTGACCGATGCCTTCTGTCAGAGGGGTTCTGAGGGGGAGCTGGGTATTTCAGCTGCATGAGGGGGGCTGTGGTATGGAAGCATGCTTGACACGTACAGCGAGAAACGAACGATGGATGCGGGCAAGAAGCCGGCCTGAGGCCGGAGAAATATGCAAACAACCTCTGAAGTGCCTGGCTGAGGCAGTCTTGAATGACTATCTACTTCTCATATAATATGCTTTTATAGTCCTGACTTACATATTACGATACAGAAGGAAAAATCATAAATAAATACAGGATATTTACACTTACCGTCCTTACATGCTGAAGCGCGTTCACAGCCCGCCACCGCAGGGCATCGGAACAGAGGTGCCGGCGAGGTGCACTTGGAACTTCGGCCGATGGCCTGCTCTACGTCAGCATCGTACTCCGTCGAAACCTTCAGAGGAGCTTCGGGCTTAGGGGGGAAACTTTGGGGGCTTGTTGAGGGTGTAGATAGGTTTTATATGATTTTGGGGTGCATTGCTTTGCCATGGTGTACGTAGGGATGATTTTTTTAGGGTTCTGGTAGGGCATCGCTTCAGGCTTTGGGGTTCAGGGCTTTGTAAGGCTTTCAACAAATTGGGCTCAGGACCTTCAGTGGTTCTCAGTTCTCCGTAATGCTTTCGGGCTACAATCTAATAGGAGCCGGTACCATTACGAGCGGAACCTTCTTGAGGCCTCCTTTTTATTGCGGACTTCCTAGTTTGGGGGTTTAACGAGCTCAGGGTTCTCAGGCTTTGGTTGGGGCTGCTCAGGGTAGCTAAGGTTGAGACTTCAGGAATTGACAAGAAGCCGAGCGTCCTACAACAGAGTTTAGTGGTTTAGGGTTTAGGGGTTTAGGGCTTTAGGGTTTAGGGGTTTGGGGTTTAGGGAGCATCCTCAGACACCAGAAGTCCAACACCAACACCCAACACAAACTTCTGGCTTGCAAACCGCGACAGTGAACCTGCCTCAACACTGCTGCCTAAAAACGAATGAACTATCCCAACCCGTATCCCCGACGGCCCAAAATCCTAGGCCGACACTCAGCCCCGGAGCCGAAAAATCCAAAACAACACACGCGCACCTCCACGGTAGCGAAAACCGACTTGGCCGTCGAGAGGAACTTCCTAAGTTGCTTTGCCACAATGCCTTCGGGGTGTGGGATCTACTACTGAACAAATGGCAGGTTCACCTGTCTAGGCACATATCGGGCTGATGGCTGCAAGGCATGAGCGAGTTGGTTTTCAACACTCCTACAACCGGACCAATATCTCAAGCTGTCCGTGGTGAATGGGCAAGTGTAGCAAACCGAATGGACAGAAACACAACAAATGTCAACAAACCTTTCCACTTGGTAGAGCACAAGAACAAGCTGCCGTCGGCTTGCGTCAAAAACAAAACAGACTACCTTCTTCTAGGAGAGAACTGGAATGGAGTTCGGAAGTCTGGCGCGATTGCAATCAATCGCTTGGACCAAAAGGCATCCTTTATACTTACTGCGTGCTACTGTCCTCATTATTGGTAGTATTACGATCAAAAATTCTAGGACTATTTTACTATTTGTTGCTAGTGTTATGACTTCCGGACTCTAAACTAGTTGACCGGGCCCAGCAACTCCAGAGAGCCATTTCGGCGTGAGGCGAAGAGCAGGAACTGGCCTGCAGTGAGGCTTAGAATTTAGGGGTTTCAGGGTTTAGGGCTTTAGGGATTCAGGGTGTAGGGTTCAGAGTTTTGAGACGGAGCAGATCTCTCTCAAATTCAAGTCCTGCGGAGCATCCCGACAAAAAGCATCGCAATAATCGCTCACTTGTTAAAGCACTGGCTGCAGGGTGAGCAACCTCTAGTGTAAGCAACCTCGACAACATCTGCTGAAATGAAGTTCGTCATTTCGCATGAAGCCAATAATCACTGAAAACCGCTGCTGCCCCGACTGAGGGTCGCACACTGGTTCGATTCGGGATTAGGAATTACAGGGTGCTCATCTTACATACACTTAAGACTTCTCCAAGTGGCCCGAACCTGAATGCCACACCCTGAACCACTCGACACTTATCAAGTGGCACATGTAAAGTCCCACTCGGCAGAAACATTGGTGGCCCTCAGGACACGATTTTGCAGTAATCTCTCTCCGGGATGGCTGAACCCCAACTTGAGAAAAGACAAACAGCCTGAGACCCTAAACAACAGCACATGTTAACCTGAAAAACCACCGTCGAACCCATCCAACTCGTAAGATCCCAGCCAAGTGCCAAAAATCAGATCGGGCCTCTGAGCCCTCTAACACCGCCAGCCTCCTGGTCGCAGCACTCTCAGCATCATCTCCAGCAAGGCCCAGTGAAGATCCTGGAAACGTAATAGAAGGGACTTAATCATGGGACTAGGTTTGTGGATTACAGACTCCCTTATATTATAGATCGAATGCAAAGAAATGACTTAATCACTACAATAGGGTTGTGGGTTATTTCTAGTATAAGTTATCGGAATAATGAGGACCGCTACGGGATACTGGCTTTTGGTCAAGGCAGGCTCCGGGTTTTCGATGTTCGGGGAGGGGCGATGGGGCGAAGGTTTTAGGTCTGGTGCTTGAAGCTGTTGGTTGGGTTTTCAGGCCTATACTATACGACTTATCAGGTTATTGCACTTGTGTTGAAAAGCCTTCGGTGCTCCACGTCCTCGAGATAAACAACATCGGCTCCGATGACCACGTCGAAGGAGTGGCGGGGAGGCCACTGCTCCATGCGATCCTCAAAACAACAAAGAAGAGCGAGAATGACAGTAGAAAGAAGCTTAAAGGCTTATATTAAACCTAAAACTGGACTCTGTGAGTTCCTGTATCCAGCTGTTGAGCCCGAAATCTGCATATTAATAGGAGCGTGCAGTCGGCCTATTCCGATCGATGGCTCCGTTAATTCTTCGACAGCGACATGTTCAAGGCATGGGTTGAAATTTGGGATACTTGGGCGGTTTGCGGCATTACTGCAAGCCATTCGTGGTGGTGCTTCCCCGCAAACAAGCTCGGAAAAGAAACACAACAACCAATGCTCCAATGCAAGCGGTAACAGACTGCATCAGGAAGCCACAGCCACCAATGCACCGAAAGCACAAGAAGTCCCCGGGCCTCAAAACAGATGCCCAACACCCAGCAAAGCGAACCTCCAAAGCCCCGAAGCTCAACACCGCCTCCGCCATTGAAGCGCTGACGCCCAAATCCACAGAAGTCCCGTTCCCAACCAAAACCATGCCATACGAATTCTATAACGCCCTTTGAACTCCCCCCCTCCAACTCTGAGGCACAGACCCAGAGCACTTGTTGCACGGCCACCAGAGACTCATCGAAAGATCCTCTATTCAGCTGCAGGGAGGTCTCCAGGACGCGGACGACCTTAGGATCAGCCCTCTGCTGCGTATCCTTCAGTGCCAGATTCTGCTTGAATTGGGTGAGTGGGCATGCTGCTGTGTTCTACTGAGATGTTCGAGTGCTTTTCGAGTTCTGCGAGTCGTGTGATAGCCATGGATGTTGCCGCTTTGTGCCTGAAGACCTTATTTCTTGCAAGCTGGAGCGCCATCAGACGGAACAATAGAATTGCCTTTGCCGGGCTGGCAGTCTTGGGTGCGTGAAAGCTCTGATCTCGAAACGGATGAATATACGGCCGAGACTGGAGTGTCCCTGATTCTGCAGACCTCCCTATTTTCAGTCTCTGCTCTTCGATGCGGAAGGAGCGGCCTCTGGATCGCCGTCGGTCAGCAGCACCTGCAGCCGCGACGGTGAGCTTGCCACGGCAGCAAAACATCCATCCTACACGGACTGTGCTTAGGCGCTTAGATTCCTTTTTCGGAATGGGCCTGAAGCCGCTGACAGCACTTGCAAACAATGGCTGCTGTTAACCCACGCGCTCTTTTTCGACACGTGACATTGGCGAACCTTTGCTATGACGTTGACTATGGGCTCCAACATCGTGTCCGAGCTCAATAAGAAGTGGGGGTGCCGTACTATGCCACCGTAGAGCGAAGAACCAGCATACCAGTATTGGAGCATAGTTCAACACTTGTCCGTCGTCCGTACATGTAAAGTCCGTCACACTGCTCCGGCCAGTTGAATGGAATCGAAAGCCACGACTCGGAGCATGTGGGTCAGCCTGCACCCTACGCCGCTGCCCCCACCGATTTGCGCTGGCGCACAGCTGCCGACGGTCTCAACTTTCTACGAGCACTGTGACTGCTGTCGTAGCTAGGTTCGTCAGCCTGCAGCAAACTGAGGATGTCAAGGTCTTGTCACGCGCGCTCCTTCCAAAACCACAGGCCGCCATTCTTCGTCCTGCAGCCTCTCTCCCACGTGAAACCTGAACCCCCAGTCCGAAGGCGGAGCCTTCTGCCCTCTGCAAAGGCTCGATATAATGTAACTCTTTACACCAGTATGCACTGCTGCAGCCTGGATTGTAGGGAAAACTTGCCAAGGCTGCTGATGTGTCTCGTGACGTGCCTGCACAGCCTTTCCGTTTCTTGGCTGCCACTTTGTCCCTTGCCTGAGAGAGTGTGCGTGTTTCCGGTTTTGCGACGGTGTGGCATACTCCAGATTGCTCAAGCGGTTGTTTCCAGGGTTGCCGTCTATGTGGTTAACATGCATGACTTCTGACTGTGGTTGGCCTAAGAAAGTTGCCGCCACTAGCCGATGTACCGAGAGATTGCGGCCGGCCGTTTGTACGACGCGGTATCCGTCAGGCCTCAGATATCCAAGCGACATGCGGTGGCTCTTTGCAATGATAAAGCAGACGCGGCCATGGCTACTTGCCATGACCCCAGGAACTGCAGTGAGTGATGATTCGCGTGGATACTTGGCATCTTCCCAAACTTCACCTGGCTCGGCTGCTAGGCGTTCGGCAGGTACAGATTTAAACTCATAACACGCAGAGTCACTGCAGCATTTCGTCACCACACGACGGCAACACTTACTGACTTGACTTTGACAAAGTCCGAAGAACCTTGCTGCTTCTGTCTGCGAAAGGAATGATGACCAGTTCTCATCTCCACACATGCGCCCAAGCACAGCTTTGGAAGAACCGCCATAACGATACTTGCGACGATAGTGCATTGCACAAGAATGCTGCACATTCTGCCGTGGGGTCGCATACTCAAGGTTGCTCAGGTGGTTGTTCGATTTGCAACCATCGAGATGGTTCACTTGCCATTGTTCTGCAGATGGTGGCCTGCCAAGAAATGCGGAAGCAACAAGTCGATGGACGTAAAAGTTCTGGAAGTTGATCTGGACCGCTCGATATCCTGAAGGGCGCAAGTGGCCGTAGCTCATGGTACCTCTTGATGATCGAACGCGTCCAGCGGAACTGACATACCACGTGCTTCCACCGCATAGGAACCCTGGAGTTCGGCCGTTGTTGTCCAAATTGGAAGCCAACGTCCCGCATGCACGCATGCCCAAAAAGGTCCGCCATCTTGTGGCAAACGCGACTGACAACATTGGTGGGCTCTCGGTGCTGGCTGTCTTGTTTATCCTGCTGTCATGACTCGAAGGCTTCCAAGAAAGAGAAGAAGTACCGCTTCTTCTGATCTTTTCAACAGCTCTGCCGAGGCTTCTAAACTCTAAAATCTAAGGGCATCTACCGCCAGTATCGGGAGATGCTTCGGGCTCTCTGGACCCAGATGATTCCTTGAAGCTCGAACGAGCGCAAGCCTGGACACCCCCCTCCTGCTCTTGAAGCGAGACCTTTCAATGCAACAGCCCGCGATGCGGACGCTGGTTCCAACCATGTACACTCCAGAAACGAAGCATCCAAACCAGACTGGCTTCAACAGTCTGAACCGAAGCTCAAGCTGTCGCCTCTCGGGCACTGGTGCAGGCCCCCACCACGAGGCCGGCGAAACCTTGGCTTTGGTCGCTCCCTCGACGTAAAAGCGTGTAGCAGCAAAATCCTACAGTTGCAGCTCGAAGGTTCAAGCTTCAGGTCACAACCTCACCTCGGCACCTCAGAACGATAGCAAGCCTGAAGTTTTCATGAACAAGCGGAAATCTACCCACACGAGCTGCCTCTTGCTATCCGGTATAATAGGAAGGAAAGTGAGGGCATCAACAGGTATTTGCCCAGTGGCCGAGGCCAGCGCCCACGACCAGCACACGGCGGGCGTGGAACAGACGAGGTCCTACAGAGGGACGACATCTGCAGATGCAAGATGCTCTGCATTGCGCCTTGTGAAAAGTAGCTACCTTAAACGGAGCCCCAACTTAGACAAATCTCAGAGGCTGCAGGGACTTCTTGTTCTAAAAACCTCAATTATTGGGGTTTCCAGGCTCTCCCATCGCATGCCGAGGACCTGCTAAACCCAAGGAGTCAAAACGTAAACTCAGACCAAAAACCATCTGAGGGGTTAGGTTGTGAAGCTCCCAGCAATTTCTTCCAAGCGTCTTTTGAGGATGAAGGTGGCAAGCGCCTCCTGGCAGATTCACAGCATTCATGCCTTATGTTTCGGCTTACACATCAGGATTCTGATGTGGGCAAGGCTAAGACATGATTAGGCTGATAATGTACCCCAGACGCAGCGACTGTGGAAAGAAGCTTTAGTATGAAAGTAGCAGCCGGGAACTCAAACCGCATACCCATATCTCCTATCGTACGACCCGCATTCCGTACCATCGGATCCCAGTAGACTGCTTGGAGGTTCATGGGCAGTTAGAAAGACGGGATTACAAGTCCCCAAGTATTAGTTTGGGTTATAACTATATAGCTATAGTTGCCCTACATATAACCCCGCTTAGCCCGGAGAGCCCTTCCTCGGAGGGCGAGATTTTCCGCGCAAAGTCGCCATGCATGAGCCTCGGGGGCTCAGACTTTGGGAATCGGTTGAGCCTTAAGCGTAATCCTTAGAATAGGGATGCTAGTAGTCATTAACAATATTAATAGCAGTATAGTGTTTAGGGGTATACTGCACGAAAATATCTTATACTGTAGTCACAATAAGAACCCTAAAGAATTGAAGGTGGGGGTTGGGACTCAGAGGTGATGCTCAGGAGTTGCGCGTTTTGAGAGTGCGGGAGACCGCATACTTCCTGGTTTGGGGGGCAGAGTTTTTTACACTGACTTACCGAAACCATATTGGGCTCATAGGGGTGGGTACGGCTATTCGGGGGGCAGTGGAACTCAGGCTTCAGGTCTCATACACCGCCTGCCTGTGTGGATATCACCTTGTCACGCGTTCTTGGTA
>CAJNDV010032804.1:32920-34165 GCA_905221635.1 Symbiodinium sp. CCMP2456
CTAAATCCCTCCAGCAATGACCATAACTTGCCAGAACCAGAATCTTACAACCCCAAACCTTCACTCTGACCCACATTTTTCGTGAGTAAAACTCTGGTACCCAAAACGAGACTCTCGGCTCTGGTTTTAGCTTGTTGAGATCGAATCCAGAAGCCAAATTCAAAAAGCAGCAGCAGCATTAAATAACACATAGACTCAAGAACCCCAAACCCTGACCCTAGAGTCATGTGGAAAGCCCTGCTGCCCCACATGACTCTGTGATTCAGCGCCGCGCATCCTTCCCAGGCGCAAGCGGCTTCCATGACTCGCGCTGCATGGCTCGCACGATCTCGAGCAAGGGCTTTCGCAGGGGCTTGGGGGTTTAGGCTTAGGGTTTAAGGGTTTGGGGTCCAGCTTTGAGGGCTTAGTTTAGGGCTTAGGGCTTATGGGGTTCGGGGTTCAGGGCTTAGGGCTTGGGGTTTATAGGGTTTGGGGTTCAGGGTTTAAGGTTTAGGGCTTAGGGTTTGGGGCTCAAGAGGGGCTTGGCACGATCTCGGCTTGAGAGCTCTCGGTGGAAGGCCAGAACGGCCACCGAAGCCCTACGTGCTTTTTTGTTGGGGGGTTCGGGTTTATGCAATGCGCTTACCCCTATGTCATACAGGTTGAACTGCTGATGTTCAATTGTTGTCGCCCCTTAAACCCTAAACCCTTTATAAACCCTAAACCCTAAATCCTAAACATAACACAGGCAAGCTTGAAGCTCCGTGTCCCGTCGCTTTATGATGCCCGGCTGCTCCAGGCACCCGCACGTCTTGTGCAGGCTACTGGGTTTGGGCACCAAACGCTGAAGCAGAAGCAGGGCACGGTCGGCAGCTGACGTGGAGCAGAACTTAGGCAACAAGCGAAGCAGGCGTCGGTACTTATTGACACTGATACACCGCAACCTATTGTTCAATACCTACAGGTTTCAGCCTCAGCTTCATGCCAACCGGTTGAAAGTTAAATTTTGAAGCACGAGAGTTCCGAACCGGAGATCTACATGTACAGTATGATGAAATGTGTTTGGATTATGGCCAAGGGTGCAGAGGCTTGAGCACCGACAACAAAATCTCTTGATGTGGCCCGGCTTGTGGAGGTTCGTCCCTGACACCCAAACGTTGCAGCTCCCACTTCAGCACGAGCACGGGCAAGATGGCCAAGAAATCTGTTCAAAAGGCCACAGCCACAAGTTGACAATTAGGAACCCAAAAAGCACATAAGCATAAG
>CAJNDV010032805.1:0-15358 GCA_905221635.1 Symbiodinium sp. CCMP2456
ATGTTCCTGATTTTCGGGTTTAGGGTTTAGGGTTTCGGGTTTAGGGTTTAGGTTCAGGGTTTCGGGTTTAGGGTTTCGGGTTTAGGGTTCAGGGTTTCGGGTTTAGGGTTTCGGGTGTAGGGTTTCGGGTTTCGGGTTTCGGGTGTAGGGTTTCGGGTTTAGGGTTTCGGGTTTAGGGTTTGACGGGTTTAAGGTTTTGGGTTTAGAGCCGTGGAGCCGAAGAGAGGACCAGCTGTGGGCCATGTTCAGCGGCATAGATGCCGATGGAAATGGCAAGCTGTCCACAGCCGAGATCGAAGAGGCGAGAGTGGTTTCAAGCTTTCTGTGCCATTTCCCCCCCCAGCCCCTAAACCCAAAACCCTGAACCCTAAACCCTAAAACCTCCCCAAACCCTAAACCCTAAAATCCTAAGCCCTAAAACCCTAAAGCCCTAAAGCCTAAAACCCTAAACCCTGAAGCCCTAAGCCAAGAAAGCGGAGTGTTTGGGAGGCCCTCCTTCGACTTGGAAGATCCCAAGCTGAAGTCGAGCGGGAGCTTCGAAGATGGCCTTGCGAAGATGGCGTGGACTTTGAAACCTTTAAGCTCCTTGCCTAAGCCCTCAAACCTCAACCCTAAACCCTAAGCCCTCAACCCTAAGCCCTACACCCTCAACCCTAAACCCTAAACCCTCAAACCTAAACCCTCAACCCTGAGCCCCTAATACCGAGTTGACACCTTTAAGCTCCTTAGCTCTGGGCTTGTGGGTTATATCATCGTGTAGCTGTTTAGGGACCATAAGGGGATACACGGGCTCAGATGGTGTTGACCCTAAACCCTAAACCCTAAACCCTAAACCCTAAACCCTAAACCCTAATATAGGCCTAAACCCTAAACCCTAGTATAAGCCTAAACCCTAAACATGTACTCCAGGCTAATGACCAAGCCACCCAAAGTGTCGTGGCTGCGCGAGCTACCGGGCCTTCGATCCTTCACCGATACCGTCTCGGACTTCTTTGGCGCCTGGGATGTGCACAGACGTCGTTGTGGGTTTTGGGGTGTTGGGTTTAGGGTGGATCCCCTACACTTCACGAAGGCGCCTATCTTAAGCCACAGAATAGGGTTTAGGGTGAGGGGTAGAGCTTCCGGGGTGGTGGTGATGGTGGTGGTGGTGTATCCAGTGCCATCACTTTTCCGCTCTTCTGTGAGGCAGCTTCAGCGACGACGAGCTCCGGGAGGCTTTTGAGAAGATCGATGCGGAAGCTTGGCCCAGGTTTGGAGTGTATACGTTCAGGTTCGCATGAACCCTAAACCCTAAACCCTAAACATGACCGGGCATCTCTCTTGCATCCCCTTCTGATACCGGCAGATAACTGAAGGACAACAGCGGGAAGCTTGAGATGCTCGGCAGCAGTTTATGGCGGGCGCATCCAAGGCCCCAAACCCGAAACTCTGCCCCCCGGGATGTATCATCCGAGCTCTGTGGCAGCTAGTGCGACAGGAACCGATCAGATCTCTGCTCCTCTTTTGGTGGGCCCCATACCACTCAGGGGGACGGCAGAGCATGATGCCGAAGCACTAAATCTGGCACTTTGGGTTCAGCTCAAAGATGAAGTCCCGCGGTAGCAAAACGATACCGTTCTCCTGGACGTTTCAGCCAGACCATCGGATTGCTTCAGCCCGTGTGGTCCACGATGATGTAAGATGATGATGCTCGTGTTTTCCGATGTCCGTACTTCATGCTTGGATGCTACGATTTCCGGTGCTGAAAGAGCATCCGGTGGCCAGAACCGGCAGCAACAATGATGACATCCATGCTGCAAAGACAATCGCTTGCTTGGGTGCCAACGGCAGCCACGACCCAACGATGAGAGCATTCAACCCGCCAGAGCACTAAACCCTAAACCCCAACCGAGAACACTAGTCACTACCTCGTCACTAGACTGCCGAAGCTGGCACAGGGCAACTTGAGCCCCCAGTCCTGCAGTGATGGCCGGCCTGCAAGGGCAAGAGTGTGGTGCATGCCGTGCTTGCATGACCTCCTCAACAAACTCGCTCGGAAAGCAGATCTCATCCATGAGCGCGGTTCTTGTGATCATGTGTCCCGTGCCAGGAAATCAGAGCTTGCGAAGGCTCTCCAGGAAATGGGCAAGAGCCCTTCCAGAATCGACCGCTTGCTCGAACGGATGCCCAGCGGCCAAGAACTTGCACGAAGCTCAGTGTGAGTGTCCCAGTCCGAAGCTCAAAAGTTCAAAAACTTAAATGAGCATTTGCATGATTTTACACGCCCTGCAAAGGACTTCGAAGATTTCCGAGAGCTTGTGCCCAGACTGCAGTTCTTCCTTGGAGCCTCCCTGCTTTCCAGCTTAGCTCTTTTACTGCGAGAGACGGCATGAACAAGTGTGCCTGTGTGGGTAGTTGTCAAAATTATGGTCCCTTTTGGGGTACCCTAAATAATAGGTGCCGCATTATAATAAGGACCCAAAAAGGGACCATAATTTTGACAACCACCCATGTGGCTTCTCGCTTGCAGGTGAAGCCGGCCAAGCCGTCACTGCTCTTCGGTGAGACGCCCAAAGCTCGGCGGAGCGAGATTCCCCAAGAAAACGGTTAGTAACGGTTTAGGGTTTAGGGTTTTAGGGTTTAGGGATATAGGGTTTAGGGTTTAGGGTTTAGAGCCTGCTGTGCAGATTTAGATTGAGTGGTGCTACACCACATGCCGCGTGTCGCTGCAGTGGCGCCATGCTTGTGGCCGTTTTGCTCAGAACGGGGGTTTGGTGGCGACATCCATTGCAACACCGTGTCGCCAGAAATGTTCCGAAGCTAACACGCCAAAGTTAAACTTGAGACTACATGCAGTTTTCGGGCAGCACTGTCTGCTAGAACCCTACAACACATGGCAGTCGACTTCATGTAACCTGCAACAAGACAGTGGTGGGTCAAGCACGAATGGTAATTTGTACTTTGCACCTCGTCTTCGGATTGCAGCGCAGGCAATCCGGGAGTTCTTGTTGTTGTTCCTGAACTGATGGCAGATAGCAGTTGGTGGATAACTTAGACGGTATACATAAATATTTCTGGCAGTTTGCTTGTGTGATCCACTGTGGCGCACAAAGCCCTGAGCAGGTGAAATGCGAAAAGGGCCGGCCGCTTCTCAAGAATTTTTGGCTTCCGAGGTAGCCAATGAACACTTGTCTTGATTGCTGGGACGATGACCATGGACCATAAGGCGTAAAGGGTAAAGCCCAAAAGCCCGAAACCCCAAAACCGTAGACCCTGTTATAAAGCAGCCCTAAGGTACTGCTGCTCTTATCCATCGTGTCTGCGCAGCGTGCTGCGCTCGTGGATCGGTACTTGCTGCCACTGCACACAAAAGGCAGGAGTTGTCCGTGCCACAGCACCTGAACCCTAAACCCGAAACCCTAAACCCTAAACCCGAAACCCTGAACCCTAAGCCCGACACCCTAAACCCGAAACCCTANNAAACCCTAAACCCTTATGGGTTTAGGGTTCGGGGCCACTGATGAAAACTCCAAGGGGCCTGGAGGCCAGCAAGCGCCGAAGGACTACAGTCCTAAAGCCCCTCAAGGCCCAGACCGTGCAACCCTAGACCCTAGACCCTAAACCCTGAACCCTAAACCCTAAACCCTATACCCAAAACCCAAAACCTTAAACCCAGGGTTTGGGGTTTAGGGTTTAGGGGTTTGGGGTTTAGGATTTAGGGTTTTAGGCCAGATTGCTTGAGAATCACGTGCATAGCATTTTTTGCTCCAGTCAGAGTTTCCCTTGTAGTAGCCCTGAATAACCTTTTTGGTAACCTTTACAGTTCAAAGCTTCTTTCGCAACCCTTACAAGTAGTTCTCTTATACTACCAACCCTGACAGTGTCCCTGTAAGTAGACCTTCTCGTAATCCGTGCAGTATGTGGTGTCGCTTAGTAACCTTCGAACAGTAACTGGCTCTTCTCGTAAGCTGGGACGTCTTGCATAAACCCTTAAACTCTTAAACTCCAGCACCCCAGCACCCCTAAACCCTAAACCCCCAAACCCCTAAAACCCTTAAACCCCTAAGCCCTAAACCCTAAACCCCTAACCCCAAAAACCCTTAAACCCCTGAACCGCTAAAGCCTCCTATTGTCACTTCGAGCACAGCAGGCCGGTACATTGTAAACGTCAACAATGAGCGGGCGACCTTGCTGCAGCGGCGGTTTAGGGTTTAGGGTTTCGGGTCAGTTGTCTGGGGTTTGGGGTTTAGTGGTGGCTCATAGGTTCCGTTCTGCGATAAGGGTTTCATGTTTAGGGTTACCGTAAGGCTAGTTGCAGGTGGATGTAAGGGTTACTGTGTAGGGTTACTACACAGGTTCAGGGTTTTGGGCCCTGAAGCCTCTCGTCTTGGCATGGCTGCGAACTCTGTTCTGCCACTGAGGTAAAGTGGGCTTGCATCAATTGGGCAGGCCAGTGAGGGCCCGCATCACACTCACGTCTTGTTGGCCTACATGGAAACTGAAGGTTGGAAGTACCTTGTTCGAGTCCTGACAAAAACTGATCCACGGTCCCTCATTTTCTCTTTCCTGTGTTGCAGACGCGTGCTAGGTGCCTACTCCAAGCCAGCCGTTGTTGGAGGTCTTGAAGTGCAGGCTGCTGTTCTTGCCCGGGTTCTGGTTAAGGGGTTTAGTACTTCAAATTACAACAATAGTAATAATAATAATCAGGAAACCCTATATTTTGCAATAGATCCCTACTATGGTAAGTTCAATTAAGTTCCTGAATCAGAGCCCAGTTGGCCAGCGACATGTCGCGCCGCTCAGAGTGCTTTCCGTGGAACCTTTGCGGAGTTTAGGAACCTGATATGGTCTAAACCCTAAACCCTAAACCCTCAACCCTAAACCCTAAACCCTAATCACTACACTTTAAAAAATCCCTAAACCCTAATCTGTACATCAGTCAGCTTCCTTTGTGTCAGGATCTTGCGAAGGTGGCAGGACGAATTCGTGAATTGGGCTTTAACTGCGTGCGGCTTTGCTACAGCACGGTGTCTTGAAGGCATTGCTGAGTTTCATGACCGTGGTTCAGGAAGAGACTGGTGTCCTGATGAGTCTTTTGGGATCATCCACTCGCCACTGCTCTTGGAGTAGCTGAGGAAAACCACCTCTCGAATCCTTTGGTTTCGGATGAGGAGAGATGCACAAGTTGGGAGTGTAGGCTTTGGGTTTAGGGTTCTACATTGCTTGGGGGTTTAGTGCTGTAAGAGGGTGTTTGCTGTTCGTAGACGACTTCTTGCTTTTCGCGCTCTTC
Source organism: Symbiodinium sp. CCMP2456 (assembly GCA_905221635.1). NCBI lineage: Eukaryota > Dinophyceae > Suessiales > Symbiodiniaceae > Symbiodinium > Symbiodinium sp. CCMP2456. The sequence continues at coordinate 5,270 of CAJNDV010032805.1, forward strand.
GTGGCGACTATTCCCATGAACTAAGACACCAAAACGACATTAGGGCAGAGACGGGAGTTTGTTGCCTTCGGCAGGACGTCGCTGCGAACCCGGATTTGAAGGGAAAGCGCTTCCTCTATGTATTTCAGAGGACTGTGGAGGCTGCGATGTGCTTTTTTGCGGATACAATGGCCTCCGTTCATCTGGTAATGTATGAACATAGGGTACCCCAATATAGAACCCTAGGTAATAGCATGGTTATATGTAGGGACCCCGAGCCAAACTTCTATGTAGAACCCCTACGTTATAGGATGCCAAACGTGCGAACCCTCGCATCTGCTCTTGCTGCCAGGCTCTCACCAAGGAAGGACTGATGGAGTCCTGACTGTTTAGCTTGAAGGTATTGGGGATTTGGAGTTAGGGTTCAGGGTTTGGGGTTGTATTGGGGATTCGGAGTTGGGATTAAAGGTTGTGTAGCTTGACGGTATTGGGGATTTGGAGTTAGGGTTTCGGGTTTGGGGGTTTAGGTATTGGGGAGTTGGGATTAAAGATTGAGGGATCGGGGTTTACTAAACCCTAAACCCTAAACCCTAAACCCTAACCCTAAAGGGCTGGGGGCGGAGGGTTGTTTCGAGGTGTTCGGCGCCCCACTCCACGCCTCCAAGCGATCCTCAGGTGATCCTGAACAACCACATCTCCAAGTCAGGTTGCTGAGCTACGCAATATCAAGTTTTATAGGTTTTGGGGTTTTGTGGTTGGTTTGGGGGTTTAGGGATTATATGTATATATGAATATCTATACGGGGTATCGCCCGATGTGTCTAGTTTGTTTGCACATCCGCGGTTCTTGTTTGAAGAGTGGCCGTCATGCTTCCTGCAAAGCAAACCTAAACCCTAAACTCTAAACCCTAAACCCTAAACCCTAAACCCTAAACCCTAAACCCTAAACTCCAGATAACCTAAATTTCAGAAACCAGGAACTTTAAACCCCTAAGCCCGGCAACCCTCAAGCCCTCAACCCCGAAGCCCCAAAAGCCCCCAAAAGCCGTAAAGCTCTTAAAAGCCCTAAAGCCCTAAAGGCCTAAAGCCTTAAGCTCCTAAACCCAATAACTCTTTTCCTGACATCTTGGGCGGGCTTAGAGTAACATAGGAGCCTGAATAATTGCTAATGCTATTCCTCCGGGCTTCCTTCTTCGACGTAGGCTGCAGCATGCCCCCAAGCCACATTCTAGTTTGTTCAGGCCCCTGTACTAAACCATATCTACTATCCCTTGCAGTAGCCTTCATAGAACCTTAACAAAGCTTACGAGGAGCCGATTCTGACAATTCAGGCCCCAACCCTAAACCCTAAACCCTAAACCCTAAACCCTAACCCCTACACGATAACCCCCATAGCAGTTGACTCTCCCAAGCTCCAAACCCGAAGCCCTGAACCCTAAAGCCCTATTCCAGTTATTAAGGCTGGTGTTGCAATGTGAAGCAGGACGAAGGGTTCTGGCCCCTTGGCCATAAAGGTTTCGGGTTCAGGGTTCAGGGTTTATCGTCTTCTGGTTTTGCGTTTCAGTGCCTCGGTCAGGGTTTCAGGCTTTAGGGCCTGGCCCGCGCGATGCGCAGGAAAGTAGAGCTCTTGGTCAGCTTCCTCTGAAGGTACACCGACCTATATCCCGAACGGTTCTGGATTGAAAGCATCGTCGGCATGACGACACTTTTCCGGATGCCTGTCTGCGAGTCAGCGGTAGGGATAAATAACTAGTATGGTTTCCTTCTTATGGTAGTTTAAAATTACATCCGGCAACGAACCCAGATTAGGGCCTCCGATAAATCCCCTTGTTACTGGAACTGACAACCAGACCCCAGACGAAACGTTCCCATGCTTGAACCGGAAGAAGCACAAGTTACAACAGAGCTCTAAACCGGATCATAAAGCCCTTTCTAGGATCATAGAACCCTGATCGAACCCTTGAACGAATCATATGGGTGGTTATCAAAATTATGGTCCTTTTTTGGGTCCGTAATATAATACCCAAAAAGGGACCCTAATTTTGACAACCACTCATACGGAGATCCTTGAACCAGATTTAGAAATCCTTCGTTTCTCAAGGCAAGGATCTTTAAGCCACTGAATTCAGGGATTAGGCGTTTTCCCGTCTAGGGTTTAGGGCAAGTTTGTGTGAGATTACAACACACAGTTTTCAAAGGGCTTTCCAGAATTTTGCTTTTGCAGTACTATTTCGTGTGAAGTTCTTCTTGAAGTTCTGCACAGAATGTCCGAAATCTTTTCCTTGCTCATCACAGGCTGTTAAGTTAAGTCTGTCGTGTGCCACCTAAGGGCTCAGGTGAATCACTAAGTAGGGTTAGGTGGGGTTATGAGTCCCCTGAAGTTGCTGATCCTGGCAATAAGCTAACTTATTAACTTATAACCTTACTTACTAAGTCCCATGGGCCTTCAAAGTACTGCAGACAGGAACAACAGTCTCGTTGTGGCCTTTGACATCCGGAACGAGCCGCACGACATCCCAGGCCCGGTAAGCCTGATTACGCAACGATGCTTTAAGTCCCCTGCTCGCGAAGAAACAGAATGCAAAATCACAAACTCTGGTACATTATCGTATTGCATAGTACAATATTATGCCATATTGTGGAGTCTAATGCAGGAATTGCGGCCTAAACCCTAAACCCCTAAACCCCTAAACCCCTAGACCCCTAGACCCTAAACCCTAAACCCTAAACCCTAAATCCCAAACCCTAAGCCTTCAGCCCTAAGCCATAGAACGGGAGGTCGCCAGATGACATGGGGTACCGGCGATGCAGCGGACTGGAAAGCTGCAGCCGAGCGGGCAGGCGCAGGGTGCACGGTCTTTGTATTTTGTGCTGTCTGGTTTGGGGTTTAGGGTTTAGGGTTTAGGGTTTTGGGTTTAAAAGGGTTTGGGGTTTAGGGTTTAGGGCGCCAGGCTACGGAAACAACTGTGTAGGGTTTGGGGGCTTTAGTTGTTTCTTGTTTTTTGTTTTTTAACGGGGGTTTAGGGTGCGCAGGGTATTTAGGGATCAAGGGTTTGGGTGTCGTGTCCTGCGCAGGAAATGCTGTGTTGGCTGTGAATCCAAACTTGCTGATCGCGGCTTGGACAGAACATCGGGGCGTTCATCAAGCCTGCAATAGGTATCTGCAGTCGTGTGATTTGTTAGCTTCCACCCCCAAAAATCAGAGAGCGTCCTGATGCAAACTGATATCCGAAATGTGGATTTTTCTCAAGGACCGTTTCGAAAGGAGGGACCATTCTACATACTTTCCGCTTGAAGAGATCCTCACGCATAGAGAAACCCACCCATAGCGTTAATGGACCAGCTACCATATGGGAGTTTCCGAAAGTAAGGGTACCGTATTTTTGGGTCCTTGTAATAAGGATACTAGTATTTAGGGTACTACATTAGGGTCCCCTATTTTCGGAAACCCCCATATGAATGCGCCCAGGTTGTCAGTGCTCTTTGCTTCTGCATGGACTTGAGACCGGTGAAGCAGTATCCGACGCTGGGCGGTAGGGTTTAGGGGTGCTGTGGGCTTGCGTGAGACGGGCAGGTTTAGCGAGCAACAGATTGGGAAGTGAGTGCGGCACTTGGGGGTTTCAGAGCCGGGAAGGTTTCCTTGGAGCAATCAGGCAAGAAAGCAGCGGAGGGAACACAGCCATGAAGGCAGCGGACTCCGCAACCCCATCGTGCTTTCCATAAGGATCCAGTTCTCAGTGGCGAACCGCCTGGTCTATGAGACTCACAACTACATTGAGCATCTCGGACCCGGATAGCTCGGAGGGACGGCCCCAGGAGGGTGATGCTGAGCAGGAAGGTTTAGGGTTTAGGGTTTAGGGTTTAGGGTTTAGGGTTTAGGGGTTTAGGGTTTAGGGTTTAGGGTTTAGGGTTTGGACACAACTGCCACCTCTTCCAAAGCATTTCATACCCGGTGAGCGTCTAGGTTTGCGGTGGCAAAGGCTGTTGCAGAACACGGTGTACCTCAAACCCGAAACCCAAAACACACACTTCGCTGCACACGAAGAAAAGCCGGCACAACAAGCCTCAAATCCAAAGCCCCTAAACCCTAAACCCTAAAGCAACAACCTCAAACCGAGCGGGCAAACCCCAAACCCCAAAGTCCCAACACCCTCAACCTGCACCCTAAGCCCTAAACCCTAAACCCTAAACCCTAAACCCTAAACCCTAAACCCTAAACCCTAAACCCTGAAATCCCAAACCCTTGGACCCTAAGGCCGCCCTTTGCTGAGGATCCTGGGGCTTAGGGTTTAGGGTGTAGGGTTTAGGGTTTCCTTAAGCCCTAAGCCCTAAACCCAAAAAGCCCTAAGCCCTAAACCCAAAAAGCCCTAAACCCAAAAAGCCCTAAGCCCTAAGCCCTAAACCCAAGCTTCTCAGGTTTCAGGTGGCCACTCTGGCCTCGAACAACTTCTTCTCGTCACCTGGCGGAAGTTTTTGTTTCTGGTCCCAAAGACCTTAATTAAGGAATTTACCGCAAATTATAACCGGAACCCGAATAAAGAATCCAGGTTTCTTCCTTAAGTAAGGGGTTTTGGAGTCTCTGGGTTTCGGTTGGGGGTTTTGGGATTTAGGGGTTAAGGTTGCATTTGGGGGGGCTTAGGCCCTTCATGCTTCAAGATTCAGCCCTAAACCCTAAACCCTAAACCCAGGAAGCCAAAGCCTCAGCCAACAGTGGCGTTCGACCTAACTGAACCAGGCAGGTGGAAAAGAGGTGTCAAAAAAACCTTAAACCCTAAACCCTAAACCCTAAACCCTAAACCCTAAACCCAGGGCTTGGGGATCTTTGGGCTTCGATGTACATGCGGGGGAGGTGCGAAGGGGGCCGCGGAGCCCCTGCGCCTATGCCATGCCTTCGATGAAGTTTTCGTCTTGACCTCGAGAGTTTCGGTGTTTAGGGTGTGGGGTTTAGGGTTTAGGGTTTGGGGTTTAGGGTTTAGGGTTTAGGGTACAGGGTTTAGGGTTTAGGGTTAAGGGTATAGGGTTTAGGGTTAAGGGTATAGGGTTTAGGGTTTAGGGGGTTTAGGGCTTTGGGTTTGGGGATTTCCTGAACCCGCAGCGTAGGACCCTGAATCCGAAAGCTTTTAGGCAATTAAGTAAAGCTAGTGTAGCTTCGAACGAGCCGTTTAAGACACAAACGCTGACTCCCTAAACAGGAGGACATGGTGTCAGGATAAGACGCTTTGCACAACATATGTATACCTGAAGCCCTGAAGCGTTGGGAGCTTCTGCAGCTGGGCGGAAGTCAAACCCTACACCCTAAAACCTATACCCTAAACCCTAAACCGTGCAGGTGGGCGCAAGTGAACCAGAGAGCTACATGGGCTTTGGTCGTGTTGGCCGCCCTGGATCTGCTATGCATGCCTGGGGCCAAGACTTAGGGAGTTAGGGATCCTTAAGGGTTCCTTCTAAACCCTAAACCCTAAACCCTAAACCCTAAACCCTAAACCCTAGACCCTAAACCCTAAACCCTAAACCCTCAACCGTTCCTTCACTGCTTCTTTTAACTCTGGCCTGAGGCTTGCGGATTTCCATGTTCGGGTTTCGGGCTCTGAGCTTCTTATGTATACTCCCTTCCGCTCCAGACATGCTGTGAAGAGACACAGGATGGCAAGTGCTTCGGAATAGTTTTAGGGGCCTAAATACTTACCTAAAATATTTTGGGGGCTCCTTATTATAATTTTAGTATAATGGGCCCCAAAACCTTGTTCCAATTATTAAGGCCCCTACATCAACAGTAATGGCCACAGCAATACAACAAGCTGGTGACAGTAAACCCCAAACCCTAAGCCCCAAAACCCTAAACCCAAATTCCAAACCCCAAACCCCAAAACACTAAACCATAAACCCTAAACCCTAAATCCCTGAGCCTGAGTCGCCTCTTTGATCCTCTGAGGTGGGCATGGTACAGGACCGGTTCTTGCGGAAATGGGCATCGGCAGCAGCCCCATCGTGAGAGGGTTTAGGGGTTTTAGGGTTGAGGGTTCGGGGTTTTCCAGAATGTTCCCCGGCTGATATGAGAATTCCTTTCCAGAAGGTTCCAGCGGGTATGATAACGCAGCATGTGACGTTGCCACAGCACTCGGACAGCTACCGCGGATGGCCCCGGAGAGTCTTCCCGTGACTGGCTCATTCTCGCATGTCCGCAACCGTCCGCTCTTGCCGGAAGCTCCCCAAACCCGTCGAAGCCCGTCATGCTGTAAAAAGCACCGCTGTGAAACCGTAATCGTCGACATTGGAAATCCAGTGCCCAGAAGCCCAGAATCCTGCAATGGAGTCGTAGGACTCCTTGCAACCTACCATAGTATTAAGACGAATAGTAATAAAAATAATAATACTATACTAAATAGTATTAATACTAATATAGGGGCTTTTTTCACCCGAGTCCTAGAGCCAGACTCCGAAGATCTGCACCTCGGTGAGGGGGCTTCTGCAGGATTGGCAAGCCCTGGCCTCGCAAGTCAACGTGGCTTGGCTTTGTGGGTAGATGTGGGGGTTTCCGAAAATTAGGGGTACCTTATTTTGGGGTCCTTATATTAAGGATCCCATTATTTAGGGTACTATATTAGGGTCCACTATTTTCAGAAACCCCCATGTACTACTTTCGGTTGCTCAGGTGTTACTTATGACTCATGGCTGTTCGGTAATGAAGATGATGATGACGACGTCAAGGAGCATGAAAACGATGTGACGGCTAACACCCCAAACTGAAAAGCCAGGGCACTAACTCCTTCCATCGACTGCCGGCGTGAGAGTCCGCTTGTCGAGCACATGGTCCAGGTGGCCGGCTTCCAAGCATAAGCGCCAGCATCACCAGCACCGTAGTCACCCCGTGATCATCAGCACTGGTATCATCACGACCATCATCTTCGCCATAAGTCAGAAATATCATCCTGATCCTGTCATTCCGCATCATGCTACATCATGATCATTCTTGCTTGGCTTTGGTCCAGCACCACTTGCCAACACCTAAACCCTAAAACCCTAAACTCTAAACCCTAAAACCCAGACCCTAAACCCCGATTCCTAAAACCTAACGCCCAAACCCGGGTTGCGAGGCTTCTGGCGCTCGTGGCGGGTTGGGCCTCTTTCTTCACCGCCGTCTTTGCAGGCGCTGATTGAGTAATCTAGGGTCGGACGAGCTAGTATCATAGAGGGTTTAGGGTTTAGGGTTTAGAGTAGAATGGAATTAGGTTCAAAACCAGAATGAAGATGGTCTTTTAGAACCCGATGCCACAGTGGCAGTCTATATGGACCCTCTGGGTAACAGTATCCCCTTCTAATGCGTGTATACATAATCTTTACTTCTGCCCCAGCATACCCAACACCTCCTAAACCCTAAACCCTAAACCCTCGGACTAAGAGGCACCAACATTGGAGGGGTGCCCATTTGGGGCGAGAGTGTCTACACCGTTGCTCCAACCCCCACCACCCTAAACCCGTAAGCCCCTGAAGCCTTAAACAGCAAAGCCTAGATCGACCTTGAACGTGTGGTTGTGCCCCTGAGCTGCCAGGCGTGGGCTTTTTCGGCTTCTATTTCTACAGCATGTACTGCTCCTATGCCACTCTGGCAACAGTAGTGCTGGCAGACTCAAACATGAAGCCGCAGAGGGTTTCCCGCGAGAACACTGGCTTCAGAAAGGGCGGTGAAGGTCGCGCGCGGCAGGTCGCAAGGTAAGTCTCCGCAGCTCTACCAAGCTCATACGCAGATAAGACAAGAGGAACTGTGGGCCGCGTGTTTACGACACTGATGCTCAGCGTGGTTGACACGGATCTTTGTTTCCACAGCCCAGGGTCGAACATGTGTTCATTTTGCACTCCGAATTCACTGAGGTGGCACACACCTATTTCCTTCCTTTGGGAATAACCTTGACAGCTGCTCGCCTCAGATTAACGAATAATTGATGCGGCTGTTTAGAGCCAAGAAAGAGGTTTTAGGGTAAAGGATTTCTGTAAAGGTTCCATCAAGGCTTCTAAAGTGCTTCTGAAAAGGTTTCTAGAAGGGGTTTCTTTCTATAATGGAATTATAGGGGTTAAGGGCTTTAGCGTTTTTCAGTGCCTTCTGAGCCCTGCATGAACCCAGTACCCCGCTCGCCCATTTCCGCAGTTTTGTCCGGTTGCGTACCAGCAGCAGCAGCAGCAAAAGCAGCAGCAGCAGCAGGAGGATTAGCCATATGAATAACAATAAGTGTAGCGAAGAGAAGAGCCATGATATGGGTAGTTCTCTGAATTAGGGTCCCTTTTTGGATCCCCAACATAGTCTGGCAACCTTATACCAAGGATCCTAAGAGGGACCCTACATTTTAGAAAACTACCCATATAGAACCCATATAGTACCCTCATAGAAACCCTTGTAGATCCCGTTAGAGAGCCCTAAACCCTAAACCCTAAACCCTAAGCCCTAAACCCTAAACCCTAAAAGCCATAAAAACCCTAAACACCCTAAAAAGGTCTGCTGCCTCATGCTGCTACTCCTCGGCGCGTGGGCCGCTTGCATCGGGCTGAGGTGCGGGTGGGAATCCGAGAGTTTCTCTGAGCTTTCGCAGACAAATGGGTGGTTGTCAAAATTAGGGTCCCTTTTTGGGTTTAGGGTTTAGGGTTTAGGGTTTAGGGTCCTTATTATAATACGGCACCTATTATTTATGGGACTTTAAAAGGGGCCATAATTTTGACAACTACCCAAATATGCACGATTATGTAAGGACCATAAGTCATATAGTACACTACTCGTATTCTACATGGACTACAAGTGTGTCAGCAGTATAGAAGGGAACTTAAAGGGCTTATATAGTATCCATGACATCGGGGTCTGCGCCGCTTGTCTGTTGCGGCGGTTTGCGATCGTTTCCGCACGACCCTCTGCCAGGATCCAGACCAGCCAGGACCTCAGATGGCCAGCAGAGTCAGGTCAAGCAGACATGTGTTATAGGGTTACAGGTCTTAGGGTGTAGGGTTAGGGTTACAGGGTTTAGGGTTCAGGGTTAGGGTTACAGGTCTTAGGGTTTAGGGTTAGGGTTACAGGGTTTAGGGTTTAAGGTTGAGCAGGTGAATCAGACATGTAAGGAGCATGAAAAAGATATGAGCACGACACGGTTTAGGGTTTAGGGTTTCGGGTTGCGGGAAGGTCATAAAGCTGACATGCCCAGAGACTCCGAAACCCCTTAATTGAGGAATCTACCTTAATTCTTATTAGGGTTCCTAGTATAGTATAAGGTCTATTCCTTAAATCAAGGGGTTTCTTGGAGTCTCTGGGTGTAAAAGACAGCAGGCCAGAGTGAAATTCATTTTTTTGAAGCGAGGGGTTCCTGCACATGGGCAGTTCTCTGAATTAGGGTCTCTTCTTAGGTCCCCGAAATAGTACGGCACCCTTATAAATAGGACCCTAGAAGGGATCCTAATTTAGAGAACTACCCACATCCTTGCATTGCATGTCTGGGGGTCAGGGGAAAGATAGCGGCGCATGACACGTCTTGACTGGAGTGAGGCGATAACTGCGGCTGCATGCCCGAAGCTTGCGAGGACATCTGCGCCGGGAACAGCTGCTAGGTTGCATGGATCATGGTTTTAGGGTCAGGGTCTAGCTTTGGGGTTTAGGGTTAGGGCTCTAGGTTTGGGGTTTAGGGTTTGGGGTTGGGGGTTTTCGTGTTCCAGGTTTCGGGGTCCAGGTCTGCAGATTTTTGGGTTGGGAGTCTGTAGCTGCCTCAGGGTAAGGGCTAGGGGATGAACGCGCAGCACGTTCTCGTCCCGCGTGGGAGAACCGTTAAGCTGTGGCTACGAAGCTGCCAGCGCGGTGGCCTAAACCCTAAACCCTAAACCCTAAACCCCAAACCCCTAAACCCCTAAACCCCTAACCACCAAACCCTAAACCCCAAACCCCTAAACCCCTAAGCCCCTAAACCCCTAAACCCCTAACCACCAAACCCTAAACCCCTAACCCCTAAACCCCTAACCACCAAACCCTAAACCCCTAACCCCAAACCCCTAACCACCAAACCCTAAACCCCTAACCCCTAAACCCCTAACCCCTAAACCCCTAATCCCCTAACCCCTAAACCCCTAATCCCCTAACCCCTAA
>CAJNDV010032805.1:23318-38597 GCA_905221635.1 Symbiodinium sp. CCMP2456
CTTCCTCAGGCTTGGACACGAAGGAGACACGAGCTCGGAGGACCTTTCTCTTGGCCTGCGTAGCCCACCGTTTAGGGTTTGGGTTTAGGGTTTAGGGTTTAGGGTTTAGAGTTTTAGGGTTTAGGGTGTAGGGTTGAGGGTTTTAGGGTTTAGGGTTTAGGGTTTTGAGGGTTCTTGCTCTGGGTCACGGGATGTTTTTCGGTTCGGGATTTAGGGATTTACTGGCGGCGGGGTCTCGGGGGTCATAATACGGGTTGAGGGGTTAAGTTAGGATTTAGGATTCAGTGATGTGAATGAGAGCCAACCATGTGTAACTTCTGCATGACATCAGGCATCTGGACAAGAAAGTCAGGTCAGGGTAACTCCAGGAAAGCTGCGAGGCAAGACTCTGCCAAGCTACAACGCCTGTGAGGCTGCAAAGGACTTGGAGAGGGTTTAGGGTCTAGGGCATCTTTGGAGAGATTTTTGGCTCAACTCTTTTGTTACGCTTCCTTGAAGAACAGCGGAAGCGGTCATGGCAGCCATGGATGCTATTTACAAGAGCCTTGTTGGCTGTAAACTCAACTTTTCAACTTTTGGGGTTCTTATAAGGTATTAGGGTACCCTAAACCCTAAACCCGTCGATTCTGAAAGTTTCAACCTTTATTTCCTGGGGTTTTGGGCCAGTGAGGAGCACTTCGAGTCAGGAGCTGACAGATGCGATCAGCAAGGATCTCGCAGGGCACACGACTCAAGGTGCCCATGGCCTGAACTGTTGTGTAATTGGTATACCGTAACATCCTATACCATACTATAGTATGCTATAAGATACCATAGTATACTGTAGTATAACATAATATGCCATAATATACTGTGGTATAACTGAAGGTGCCCATGGCTTGAACTACCATCACACGAGCCCGGGCGATGAAGGCACCACCTTCTTCATGCCCAGCAAGTCGTTGCTGGGAGAAGGCGCTCTCCGTGGAGCGGTGCAGCAAATCAAGGCACTGGGAGTTTAGGGTTTAGGGTTCAGCTTCGGGGGTGTAGGTTTAGGGGTTTGGATTTTTAGGGGCTTTGATCCCTACGCCCTGAACCCTCGACCCTAATCTCTAAAGCCCCACTAGACGAAAGAAGCCCTAAACCCAGGCTCTGGGACACAAGAAGGCGTTGATCGTCACAGATGCAGTGCTTGTGAAGGTCGGCGCAGTGAAGGCAGCCACGGATGTGCTCACCGAGGCAGGCATCACTTTCGCGATCTACGACGGCTGCCAGCCGAACCCGACAGTGAGCCAGGTGGAGCTGGCTCTCTAAAAAAAGGGACCTTCTTGAGAGGAGGGTCTATATTCTATATCCCCAAAGGGTCCCTCTAATCCTAACTCCCAAGGTGGAAGCTGGCTTGAAGATGATCAAGCAAGAGGGCTGCGACTTCGTCCTCTCCTTCGGTGGCGGTTCCCCGCACGACTGCGCGAAGGCCATCGCCATCACCTCTACGAATGGTGGTGACATTCGGGCCATGGAGGGGGTCGACAAGAGCACGCAGCCTATGTTGACCCTGGTCGCAGTCAACACGACAGCTGGCACAGGAGCAGAAATGACGCGCTTTTGCATTATCACCGACGAGGAGCGTCATGTGAAAATGGCGATTGTGGACTGGCGAGTTACGCCCACGTTGGCCGTGAACGACCCAAAGACCATGATCGGCATGCCCAAATCCTTGACTGCTGCGACGGGAATGGATGCTCTCACGCACGCTATCGAGGCTGAGCCTTAACATAAGCCCCGATCAGGGCCCGATCCCCCAAGTAAATCTGAAGCCCGAAGCCATGAGCCCTAAGCCCTAAAGCCTAAACCCGCTTCCCCCCCCCGAGGCTTATGTGAGCACCATCTCCAACCCAGTGACCGACGCTTGCGCCCTCCATGCCATGAAGCTGGGCTCTTGCTAAGGGAACTTACTTTTTATTGCCAAGATGGGGCTCTATACTAAATGGGTAGTTCTCTAAATTAGGGTCCTTTTTTAAGGTCCCCAATATAGGACGGCACCCTTATAAAAAGGACCCCCAAAGGGACCCTAATTTAGAAAACTACCCAAATCATAGGGTTTCCTTATGATGGTAACTTAAACCCTAAAGCCTAACTTAAACCCTAAACCCAGTAAAATTCCTCACCAAGAACCCAGGAAGCTCATCAGCTCCTACCTACCCACGGCCGTGGAGGATGGTAAAAACCTAAAGGCGAGCGAAGGAACTGCACCCTAAAGCCTTGGTAGGGTTAAGGGCAGTTGAGGGTTTCGGGCAGTTTAGGGTTTAGGGCAGTTTAGGGTTTAGGGTTTAGAGTACCCTAAACCCTAAACCCTAAACCCTAAACCCTAAACCCTAAAGCCTACACCCAACAGTCCTAGAGCCTGAAGCCCTACAGTCCTGGAGGCCCGCGATATGATGGCCTACGCCGAGTTCCTCGCGGGCATGGCGTTCAACTCCGCCAGCTTGGGCTATGTCCACGCCATGGCCCACCAGTTGGGGGGAATGTACAACCTACCCCATGGTGTCTGCAACGCCATTTTGCTGGGTCCGGTGCAGGCTGGGCTCTATTGGGGAATCACGTCCCAGTGTTCTCGCACAGGGGCGTTGTTTTGCATGCTACTGCATATCACTGTCTTATCTCGGCCAGCGCAGCCTTGGACCCCAAGCTCCTAAACCACTAAACCCTAAACCCTAAACCCTGAACCCCAAACCCGAAACCCTAAACTCATAAGCCCTAAACCCAGGAGTACAACGCGAAGTACGTGCCGCACCTCTTCATCGACATTGCCGTCGCCTTGGGCTTCAGCGAGGTGGGAGAAGACCAGGCCCTCGCGGTCAAGAAGACGGTTTAGGGTTTAGGGTTTAGGGTTTAGGGTTTAGGGTTTAGGGTTTAGGGCCAGGACCTCGCGGTCAAGAAGGTGCTGAAGGCCATTAAGGACTTGAAGAACAGGGTCGGGATCCCCAAGAGTCTCGGATTGTGTTAAAACAATCAAGGATTGTTTTAAAACAATTAAGGACTTGAAGAATAGGGTCGAGATCCCGAAGAGTCTATGCAGATTTCTGGGACATCACGTTTTTGAAGTTAGTATGGTATATTTTTCACACGGAAAGAAACTCATCATTGTGAAAAGCGCCTTTAAAGAAGAGCCGAGGAATCTCAAGGCCTTCAAAGAGGTGAAGGTGGAGCACTTCCCTGCTTTGGCAGACAATGCGATGAAGGACGCCTGTGGCTTGACCAACCCTCATCAGCCCACCAAGGACGAGGTCATTGCCCTCTTCCAAGCCGCCTATGACCAGGAGGATGATGAGGTGGACGAGGTTGAGATGTTGCAGAAGCAGCTGTCAGCTGCTGCTGCCCGATGCAAAGATGCGGCAGCGCTGAAGAAGGCTATGTGCGAGCTCTATTCGAAGTGAATCATTACAGACGTGGTCGCTCCAATTACGAGCTCTGAATCAGGCCATGTGGCTGCAACCATCGTTTTCAATTCTTAGCTGCGACTTTTCAGTCAGAAAGCTCTCCACGCAGAGAGGACGCTTCTTGTCGCAGCTGGGTTCCACCGACAGAAATAGGTGATGTGCGGAAAAGTGAGCGCACATTTTCGATGAGGGGACGTTCATGCATTACGTCATGATTCGTGCTATAAGTTTTTCCACGCTGCCTGCGTGTCACCGTACGAGTATCGTGTCTACCATTTCCGTGTCTCTTGAGTTTTACTCTTACTGTAGTGCTACTGCTTTTTTTCTTGTCCTTAACTCTGAACCCGAAACCCTCGTCCTTAGTCTCTACCTGGCGATAGTTTCTACAGTTTTGGTGGCTCAGAGGCGGTGGGAAGACGAGTCCTTCGGCCTGCTAATGCCGCTTGGCCACTGAAAGCCCAGTTGTCAGCTTGCATGTCGATAATGACGACGGCCTTGGCGTGTGTTGACCGATGGTTGCTTCGGGCTGTGGCTACGTCCGTAGATCTTGCTATGTTTGTCATGATGGTGATCTTGTATCTTGCATTTGCCATTGCCTGAGGCCGTGTCGCAATCGTATTGCCTTTTGCATGCGTATTGTCAGCATGTTGTGCCGTTCGGATTACCGTCATTCTTGAGATGCCTGGGCTGACAGCAACCTTGCTTCCTGAACCGAGATGTATCTAGTGCTTGATGATGAGGAACGATTCGTGGAGTGTCCGGCACACCTGGAAGCTTCTGGACATCCAGGTGGGGAGCAGTACCTACGGTTTGGTGTTTGGGGTTGAGGGACCATGATCATCATGATGTCACTAGACAGTGACAACCGCGATCAGCCGTGCCAACGCACATGCAAAGAGCGTGACAGTGCCACTGGTCGTCTGAGCCCTGGCTTTTCCAATGCGGGTGTGTGGTCGGGCAGCGATCGGTTGACACCCAAGGAAGTAATATGGCGCAACCAAGCACATCTGACGAGTCACCTTCGTTAAAGTTTCTTCACAGGGCATTACCGCCCAAACGGTAAGCCCTCCAACCCTAAACCTTTGGCATTTCGGACACCTCAACTAGGGCCGACGGTTCAAGGCGTTGAACAAATCAAGGCGTTGGAAAAAACACCCCAAACCCTAAACCCTAAACCCACTTCACCTTGTCATATATTTTTTTTCATCTTCGGCCCGGTGCTCAGGCGCTGATGGACTCACCGGTGAAGTGGACACCGGAGGAGCTTCCAGATCTCTGTTGGGGAAGTGACACTATGAAGGTTCGTGGTTTAGGGTTTAGGGTCTCGAATTTAGGAGTTTCGGGTTTAGGGCTTAGGGTTTGGTTCAGGGTTTCGGGCTTAGGGGTTTCGGGTTTGGGGTTTGGGATGTTTGGGGCTTCGGGGTTTTAGGGGTTTTAGGGGCTTCTGGCTTATTGTTCAGGTTCAGAGTGTTGCGTCTAGGGTTCAGGGGCTTGAGAGAGTCGATTTAAGGTGTTGCGCACCTTGGAGGACTATCCTTGCGTTCGCCAGAAGCTGGGCAGCGCGTGCGGCTACTGATGGCAGCGCAGGGTTTAATGCGAAACTATCCCAGGTCCTGCGAGTTTAGGGTTTAGGGTTTAGGGCCCACCATGCAAGCCTCAGGTTCTAAACCCCAAACCCTGGACTCAAACCTTAAGCCGGAACCCTAAACCCTCAACCCGAGACCCAAAATCCCAAAAGCCCGGGCCCTCCTCCCATGACACCCTGTAGAGCCAGGGAGAGGCTAGGACATGGTGATGCATGCTGTGGATCAAAATCGACGAGGCGTTAAGAAGGGCCTTCTGCAAGCAGTGCTCCCTTAAAGGAACCATTAACGGAGCCCTTGAAGGATAGAAGGAACCCCTAAAGGATCCCTTGAAGGATCCCCTAAAGGATTCCTTAAAGGGATCCCTTAAGGGGATGCTTAGAGGCTTCCCTTAAAGGGTTCCCTTAAAGGGTTTAGGGTTTAAGGTGTGTGGCTCGGGCCTCCCCCAAGCCCTGCAAACACCAAGCGCCAAGCTATTAAACATGGGGGGTTGAACCCTAAACCGTGCATCACGCTAGCACCATGGCAAGCAGCAACGGTTTCGGTTTAGGTTGCACGGTCCAGGGTCTAGGGTACTAAACCCTAAACCCTAAACCCTAAACCCCTAAACCCTAAACCTTAAGCAGGTAGTTACTGGGCTAGCCACTGCCCTGCAGCCGTGAGAGCTCAGACACACCCAGGGAAGCCAGCTCCCAGCATGGCTGTCAAGGTGGGTGGAAGGGATCCGGGTTTAGGGTTTAGGGTTTAGGGGTTTAGGGGTTTAGGGGTTTAGGGTTTAGGGTTTAGGGTTTAGGGTTGATCCCCTTGCCTCTAAACTCCTAAACCTCTAGGCCCCATGCCCAAACCCAAAGCCTTGAACCCCAAACGCGAAGCCCTAAACCCTAGATTCCCAAACCCTAAGCCCTAAGCCCTAAGCCCTTGAGTCCTAGTCTCTTAGTCCTCAGCCCCAAACTCCCAAACCTAAGCCCTAAACCGTTCCGAAGGGGTCCGGATACACGAGTCTCGAGTATTCAGAGAGAATTTGAATTATCGCTTCTTCCCATTCCGATGGGATTCAGAGCTCTTCAGCTAGGAGTTAAGCTTCGGGAGTGTAAGGGACAGAGGTGAACTCAACCTAAAACCAAAAAACCGCTTTACTCCGCAAGCTTCATGCAACATCCGATCTCCCTCTGCGGAACTGAGCCCAGCTTCAGTTCAGCTCCACGTCCCACCTTCCAAATCGCAAACAGCTTTAATCTTGAAGATTAATGAATACATCATTACCGAAAACATTCCATAGGTTTTTCCATGATATTCATACCCCGAAACCTCCTCTACTAAGTATCGAAAAACTGAAGACCTGCGACTGAAGGTCTGAGTTTCTGTGCCCGGAGGTGCTCCTTGCCGTCCTCCTGATCTCTCAGCTCAGCGTGGCTGACGGAGGCCCTCTCGCTTATGGGATTTGTCAGACGGGCTGCAACGCCGTGGCCGTGGCATGCTACGCCGCAGCCGGAGCGACCTTCGGCACCGTAACTGCCGGTGTTGGCACTCCTGCTGCAATCATTGCCTGCAACTCTGCGTTGGGCGTGTGCATGGCCGCCTGTGTGGCCGCGGGGTTCACTCCTACGCCGTGACTGTGAAGGCCCACGCTGAGAAGATGAAGGTTGGCTTTGGGTAGCCGGGTAGCCTGTGAGTTCCGGATCTGAGCAGATCACGTGCGGATCAGCACGTGGATCTTCAGATGTTGCAATTGCTGGCTTCGGCCTCTCAGAGGAAGCCTTTTTCCATAATTTCGCAGCTACAGTATAGTGGACGAGGAGGAGGACTCTTGAACCTTGGCCCATCGAAAAAGGAACATCCCGTGCATCCCTGCTCCAAAGAACACACTCCGTTTACTACACACAAAGCCATGCTTGAACAAGTTCCTGAGCTCATTTGTGGGCATCTTCTTTGTCGTTAATGCATTATACTTTGTTGTTGCCGCTTCTCTTCAGTGCATGTCGTACTAACGCGGCGAAAGTCGTCCGGCTGAGGCAGACATGTGTGGCTCCTTATAGTCAGCGAAGGTTACGAAAGCGTTTTGCTCCGCCACTTCGGCTCAAAGTGCCCCACGCTCACGACTGACATGTCGACGTCGAATCGTTACACCTCATGACGCATCCGACACAGCCACGTATTATTTACAAGAGCCTTGCCTCACTCATCGAAGGCCCTAAGCCCTAAACCCTAAAACCTAGACCCCTGGAGCCTAAATCCTGCACCCTACAAACCCTAAACCCTAAACGCTAGAGGCGGAGCGTTTCCGTGCGTGCTCCGCGACAATGTCGAACAAATCCCGCGCCAGTCCAAGCGCTACCACCTGGCTCAGAAGCAGGGGCTGGCGGACTTCCTCAAAGACGCCGACGTCCGGCTTGTCCGCAGCTGCAGGGTTGAGCTTCGCAAAGGTCTGCAGCCAGCCGATCGTTGCTGTTATTCAATGCCGGGATGGTCATAGTCTTGTTTGTAGTGGCGCCGATGAAGCGGATCAGATCTTGGCGGCCCCGGGTCCGAGCCGACTTCCTTCTGAAGCTGCAGCGGGAAGGACAGCGGCTCCCACGCTATGTGGACGCCGGCCGGCACGGCACTTGTGACGCACCAGGAGGAGTTGTTTTCGCATGAGCCTCCAACCTCACCCACTGTTACGCCCACGACATGGGAGGTGGCCCTAAGTCCTTCTGACTGTCCCCGCAAGAATTGCCGGTTGTGAATGTCGGGAGGTCCCAGGCTGGGCCGATGGCAGGGCGCCTAAAGGCACCCAGGTAGTCTCGCGGTCCCATTGCTGGGAGTCGCGGGAACACTGTGATCCGTACGGGTACCAGGTTGCCAAGCTAGCCAAGGCCCTTACGGGAAAGGAGTGGCTTTTGCTAGACTACGCTTCTCTGTATCAGTTCCCGCGACTCTTCCAGCAGCAGAACGCCAGCTTCGGGCGGTGCTGTATCCACGACAAGACGAGCACCCTCCGAATCGAGTTTCTGACGCCGGAAGCAGACATAGCAGAAGCCGAGAGCAGCCAAGACTGTGTGATGATGTATCACCACCCGGGGTGGTTATACATCATCACACAGTCTTGGCGTGAAACCAGTGCCGGTCACTGAGTGGGTCAAGAACCGCACTCCTTATGCACGTCGGACTCCGAGGCCGACGCGCATAAGGAGTGCGGTTCTTGACCAATTCAGTGACGCATGCGGCAGCTAAAGACCCAGCTTGATTCTTGGGAGGCTGCTCAGGCGGCCGTGATTGATGCGAGAAGTTGGAGCTGTAGAGCTTTGACTGGTTCGTATCAGCTGAGTGAGCCATACGCCGACCGTCTCAGGACAGTGTTAGGTGGCCATCCGGCTACTTGACGACCTTTCGATAGCTTGCTTTCGAATCCAGTTTGCATCCGGGTCGCAGTACTTGTCCTGGCGTCGATAGGGGGGTGGCGGCACTTGTGGTGGTGGTGGTGGTGGTCGTCGTCGTCGTCGTCCTGGTAGCCTCGGCTGCGGCTGCAGCGGCAGCACTCCAGCGCCGTACTACAGAGTTCTTCCTCTTGCTCGCTGTAAGTACGATCAGCAATCATGCTGTGATTGCAGTTCTGGTATAAAAGGACCGACAGCAGCCACCTGGCCTTTTCGTGCAGCTTTCTTGCCTGCTGTCCTTGCTATCACAAGTTTTAACGACGGAGAATAGGCCCATCATGGACATGCCCGTGTTGCAGACGCATGCCAGGCTCTTGCCCGTAGCCGAGTCGGCACATGCCGTCAGAACCCGTCTTCACATTGTGCTTGATTCTTCTTGTCGTCGATGCCGTTTCGGAATCTTCAAGGATGAGTGTTGAGTAGTCAGCCTCAAGAACAGAGGTTTGCGGCTTGAGGGGGCCACATCTCGAGCCATGGGCTGCTGTTGAAGGCCGGACAGCCCTGAGCTCAAGACAGAAACACAGGCCTTGGCTGCACAGGTCAGAGCCGGCATCCGACATGTCGAGCAAACGTCCCACTTCCGGATTTCTCTCGGCGATGAGCAGGTGAAGGCCGGGTCATGCGATTTCGTACTCAGCGATGGTTGGAAAGGGCTTTGCTGCTATAGTAGTTGGAGCTGGTGTGACTGTATCTGATCGCGGCGTGAACCTCTACGGCATTGTTGGAGATAGGTTCTGTGGAGGCTGCGGCTGATAGAAACCTCATATCTCAGATGCAAAGCCTCAGCTTCACATAGATCGCCACAGATGCTAAAGAGCAGGGGCCTTCGTATAAGGGCTGGAGAAACTTGAAAGGAGGCTTCAAGGTTTCTGTGAGTGGTTCCACAGAGATTTTGGAATTCGTTTTGTAGTTTACGGCTATAGTGGCTGCTTTACCGCTACTATCATCATCCTTGTTTCTTTGTCTGGTCTGATTGTTCGTCATCATCATTATCATCATCAGTGATGATTCATGACCATCATAATCACAATCATCACAGCAATCACTCCCGTAAGTACTACTAGTTCAGAGTCCCACAGACTCATGCCATGGGGCTAGGGCGATGTTAAGTGTTTTCATGAAGGCCTAACTCCTAAACCCCTAAACCCTAAACCCCTAAAGCCTGAACCCTAAACCCCTAAACCCTAAACCCTTAACCCTTAAGCCCTAACCCTAAACCCCTAAACCCTAAACCCTAAACCCTAAACCCTAAACCCTAAACCCTAAACCTCTTAAGCCCTAAACCCTAAACCCCAAACCCTAAGCCGAAGTATCGTGGAACATGTCGGCCCACACCAGCGTTGTGGCTTCCAGGAGGCTCCCGGGGTTCAAAAAAGGCTCCATCCGACAAGCTGCCGAAAAGGAAGCCATGTCCAAGACCAGGGAATCCTATAGCGACTTTATGAGGCTTTAAAGTGGTCTGGGTTTAGAGTTTATAGGGTTTATGGGGTTTAGGGTTTAGGGACTTGGGTTTATAGGGGTTTAGGGTTTATAGGGTTTAGGGGCTGAGGGTTTTTAGGGGTTTGGGGTTTAAAAGCTCTGTCTCACACTGCATGCTGAGCCCGCAGCGCCAGGCAAAGCCATCAGAAACCAAGCCCTAAGCCCTTAACATCCCTAAACCATCTTGAAAACAGAGATCCCGCATCATAGTTATAGTATAATATACCCCAAGGCCCTATTATCATGATCATCATCATATTAATATCATTGTTCTGGTTCTTATTATCCCCAGAGTGGGCAGCAGCAAGTCGGGACTTCGGATCGACGCGTCATGGCGCTGCGATCGTCAGGGGCCGCCATGCCGGGATCTTTAGTCTCTTTTTTCACTTGCTTTCACACTGTGATGCTTCTGAGCTGCTTCTGACCCTAACCCCGAAACCCTAAGCCAATGATGCTTCTCACGACCTTTCAACTCCCAAGAACCAACAAGGCCCCGCCTCTCTCGGGCAGCCTGGGGAACAAGGTGCCCTGTCCGTTGCCCATGCGCCCGTAGCCCTATGCCTTCAGCCCTAAGCCTCAACCACCCTACAGCCCCAAACCCGAAGCCCTAACTGCCAGGCTTTAAACCTAAACCCTAAACCCTAAACCCTAAACCCTAAACCCTAAACCCTAAACCCTAAACCCTGAACCCTAAGCCCAAAGTCCATCTTTGCAGTTTGAAGGGTTTTGGTTTCGAGTGGAGGTCCCCAGATCGGGAGACGAATTCAGCTATGTTGTGCTGAGGGTTCAGGGTCTGCAGGGTTTGGCAGCTAGAGGTTTGGGTTCAGAGTTTGAGGGGATAGGGAAATTAGTACTGAAATATAGGAACTAGCTTCATAAACAGGGAGGCAAAGAAAGCGATAGACAGCGAGGCAGAGACAGAGAAAGAGGCAGAGGCAGAATGGGGAGAGAAACACAGAAAGAAGAGAGAGGTGGCAGGATTCGAAGGAGCGCAGAAACAGAATAAAGCCATAGGATGCTTGGTTCTTACATGAACTACTGTACCGTTCCTAGCATGGCTTATGCACGGCTCCTTTGGAGTATTGGTGAGTGTAGGTTATGGGCGCCTGGGCCGCCGTTGCGTACCAGGGATTCTGGGTTTCGGGTTTGAGACTTGGGCTTAGGGTTTTTGGGGTTGGAGTCCCGGTTGCAGAGTGAACGTCGATGCACAGAGGCAGTGGTTGCTAGGCGATCTCCTCCTCCTCCTCATCATCATCATCATCGTCATCGTCATCGTCATCGTCATCGTCATCGTCATCGTCATCGTCATCATCATCATCATCGTCATTATCAACATGCCGCTGTCATGCCCCAGTTCTGTTAACGGTCTTTGTTAGAAGACTGGTTCTGTTTAAGATCTGACATGGCACGACGTGATTCTGACCTGTATCGCTGCTCTTTTGTTACATAGCTTCGATGCCCTCGCCGTGCCTAAGTCACCCACGGCTCACACATTGAGGCCTAGAATAAATCCTTTACAAATCCAACAGCCCTGACCGCTTCAGGCAATGTTTTTGCACAATGTTGAGCATAGCCTTATGGAGGATTCCGAAAATAGGGGACCCTAATATAGTACCTTGAATAGTAGGATCCTTATTATAAGGACTCCAAAATAAGGTACCCCTTATCTTTGGAAACTCCCACATAGCCTTATCTCGCAACCGTAATGGCCTCGACCCGCAGGGCGGAACGGCTCAGACTTTAGGGTTGAACGGCTCGGGGGCTTTGGGGCTTCAGGCTTTGAACAAAGCCCCCTGAGCCGTTCAGCCCTAAAGTCTAAGCCCCAAACCCCTTTACCCTTAATCCCTTTCAAAGGGCAGGGGGCTTTGGGGCTTCCGGCTTTGAGTTTGGGGTTTCAGGGCTGAGGATCCCCACCGCGGCACAGGCAAGCCTGGGTTGGTGTGACGGCTGCCGCAGGAGCCCGAGGCACAGATGAGCACCCTTCAGTTGTTGCTTGTGGTTTGTAAGGGCTGTGTAAGGGTATCATACAGTAAGGGGTTTAGGGTTTAGGGTTTAGGGTTTAGGGCTATATAGGGGCATGATAAGGGTTCTGCATGCGTACCGAAGGGGTGTCATGAACTCTTTGTGGCGTGAAGAATCCTGTGATTGCCGTTGCTCTGTTTGTTTCTGTTTACACCCATGGTGACCCGTAACTCCAAAGGGCCATCATGGTGATGATGATGGTGATCATCATCATCATCATCATCACCGCATCTTCTTCGCCATCATGCCCATGGGTTCAGGGTTTATGGCCGAGGCCCAGGGCAAGAATGGTACTTACAGCCATCATATATATATATACATATATGCATGTATATACACATTTACATATACATATGTAGAGGGATCAGACCCACTCTGAATCTGTAAGCACGGCCCGTCATAATCCTCTTCAGTTGAGTGGAGCAGCTGGATTCAGGTTTGAATGATGATCACGATGCATGGTACCAGTATCTTACGATCTTTACATCTTCGTAGGAGTTTGTGCGACCATGTTTTGCAACATCATTGCTGCGTTGTCTGTTCGTGGATACTCCCCAGCTTCAATTTCACGTCTCTGACCAGCCAAGCCAGCATATACACAAAAAGCCAAAAGCCCAAAACCGCAAGCATAAGCCTCCAAGAGCCTACGCTGGTCTACAGGTCTTCCACATCGACGGCCCGGGCCATAGATGCCGCAACAGTCTTCAACAGGAGCCACGACCCTAACGTCCTCATAGAGGGGTCGACTGAAGAGGAATGGACGTGTCACTTTTGTCAGAGGTGCTACACTTGCAAATTCATAAAGCTGTTGCTAGTGCTGTAGGGAAATCCGTATGGTTGGGACGGTCATGGTCATGATCGTTCTTGGCGCTGCGAAGTCTGATGCTGCGTACAGTTTTGCAGTGTTTCTGCCATGCTATTTCTCACCAGTCTGATCACCAGTATCAGTGTCTCCGTCATGACCAGTGTGACTGGCAGCATTGCGAGAATTTATGACCACTTGACGTTTCTGGACAGTAACTTGCTGGTAGTCAGGTTGTTGCTGTGATTCTTGGCAATCATGCTTCTGGTTGTGATGATTCGTCTCTTCATAGATATTGGGTATGTAACCACCAGGGTCGTGCATTACTTGGGACTGTTGCTGCATCGTGTCTGCTTTTTCCGTTTCGCCTTTGTTGCCTTATCATGGAAAGTTACTTTCACTGTTCGTGTACAGTGGGTTAGGTGTGTAATTGTATACACGTCGGCTCAGTGTGCATGCACCTTGCCTCTGCCTCTCCATGTCTCTCTCTCTCGCTATCTCTTTCTGTGGTTCTCCGTGAGCGTGGTAGGTTGGTCTGGTGTGAGATTTAGTCTCAGCCTTTTCGTTCTGACAGGCGACGACGCCACCTTCTGTCTTTTAGTGGTCAGACTTTGGCCTCAGGGTTCACGGCAAAGTGCTAAGTCGAAATAGTGCCTTTCTTGTCTTCGGTGGTGCGCTAACCCATACTGTGATATACCAGTATCTATACTATGATGTACTATCATATGCTAGGACTGCTTTGGTAATGAGGCGGTATCATTTCGGCTCCTCTTCCTACACCGCAGCCTTCGGTGAGAAGCCGCCGGTGGATGTTCAGACGCTGTACGGCAAGTGCAAGGATGCTTTCGAAGCGACGGCTTTCGGCTTTCGTGTTCGAAGGCGTTCCGATTCCGGCAGTCTGCTGTTAATCCTCAAGCTTCCGCTTCAAAGTCTTGTTGGTCGAACTCACGTCTTCCCAAACTCCGCTTTGGAAGACTTCTTTAGCCAGAAGGTCATCTATGTGAACGGTTCTATGAGTTCTGCCATAGCCCAAGGCTCGTGGCAAGCAAGCCCCGGTGACCTGTGATCATGTATATTCATCGTCCACACTCCTAGTTGGGGCCCCTGACCGGCTTCCTGTTTGACGATTCTTTCCCTCAGCCTGTATTTTAAGCACGTTTCCAAAGACTCCCCAAAGCCCAAAACCCAAACCCTACACCCTAACCTAAAACCTAAACCCTAGACTTTCTAGACCCTAAACCTACAACCCTAAAGCTCTAAACCCTAAACTTTCTAGGCCCTAAGCCTACAACCCTAAACCCGAAACTTTCTGAACCCTAGACCTTAAACCCTAAAGCCCTAAACCCCAAACCTTCTGAACCCTAGACCTAAAACCCCCTCAAACCCTAAACCCTTAATCTTGTTGTCCTCCCCCAAGGAAGCTTCGCAGCAGCACCGTCGAGTATGTGGAGGCTTTTGACCCCAAGACCTGGCACGAAGATCCCGTCTGCAGCCTCATTCGAGGCCTGGAGAATTTTGGGTTTTAGGGTTTAGGGTCCAGGGTTTAGGGTTTAGGGTTTAGGGTTTAGGATCCCCCACAGTGAGAACCCAGCTCTCCATCATCAGAAGAACGTCTGTAGTAGCTAGCCAGCTTGCTTTTTGGTGATGTTGCAAGTGTTCAGTTCCCAGGCGCGTTAGCCATCTATGATTCCGCGAAGCCTGTGGTAGCTGGCGGTTGCACCAATAGCAGCATCTTGCCGGGGGCAAGCAAGCCTACACCCTGCCTGGTAGAGATGTGCAGGTGATCGCGTGCAGGGTGGCGAGGAGGTCGATACCGTTGATGCCTTCGGCAGTGTCCCTAGGCGTCGATATCGCCCTCAATGGTCGAAGAAGATGAATCTTCGACATGAGATGCACAGTGTTGGGTTCCGGCTTTGCTGGATCCCAATTCTATGTTTGCAGCACCTTTCGGTCTTCTACATTGACCGACCTATTTTGGCGCTCTTTGGGTCTATGTTTCAGTTGCATTGGAGGCCCTAAACCCTAAACCCTAAACCCTAAACCCTGAACCCTAAACCCTAAACCCTAAACCGTTGGGGAAGCCTTGGGGGGGGATACTTCGATGTCGAGGTCAATGGCAAGCAGATCCTGGCGACCAGTGCCGGAGTTGATGCCGTGCTTGCGCATGTGCAGCAGATTGCCGTGGGCAAGGACCCCTGGGTTAAGATGATGTTCAGGGTTTCGTGTTTAGGGTTTAGGGTTTAGGGTTTCGTGTTTAGGGTTTAGGTGGAAGCATGGGCTTATGCAGGCAGCAACACTACCAACAAATCACCAGCAATGAGATGCAGGCTCTTGCAGCATCGCGGCATAGGTTCAGGGCAGTCATACTCATAGCCGTGTTGTAGTGCGACGACGGCTACGAGCACGACTAGCTCTCGCAGTCACATGTGTTCATTGTCGTCAGCAAAAATAGCGACGCTCAAACTGGGCAGCAACATCATGAGCACTGTCGCACTGTCGTTCTGGTCACAATCATCATCATCGTCATGACCTCCATTTACTACTACTACTACTACTAC
>CAJNDV010032806.1:16085-27723 GCA_905221635.1 Symbiodinium sp. CCMP2456
CTAAAGCCTAAAGCCTAAACCTAAACCCCAAACCCTAAACCAAAAACACCAAACTCCGAGCCTGGCCTTTCCAGAGCCCGGCCCACATGCCAGGCAGCCTAGGTTCACCAGAAGCACCGTACTACCAAGGGCAGCCTCTTTCCTAATACTTGAGGGTTTAGGGTGTAGGGTTTAGGGTTTTAGGGTTTAGGGTTTAGGGTTTGGGGTTACTACTTCCTTTTGTTAAGGGTTTCAGGGCGTAAGGCTTAAGGCTTATATAGGGCAGCCTTTTGAGTAGGACTACTTTCTTTCGATAGGGGTTTAAGGCGTAAGGCTTCAAAGCCCTAAACCCTAAACCCTAAACCCAAAAAGAAACAAGGCAAAAGGCTACCACTGGGGGCCCTGAACCCTAAACCCTAAACCTTAAACGCAAAACCCCAAACCCAATAAGAAACAGTGCAAAAGGGTACCACTGGGGGCCCTAAACCCTAAACTTTAAACCCAAAACCCTATAAAACCTAAACTCAAAAAGAAACCGTGCAAAAGGGTACCACACGGAGCCCTGACCCCTGAACCCTAAACTTTATACCCTAAACCCAAAAGGAAACAGGGCAAAAGGCTACCACTGGGGGCCCCAAACCCTAAACCCAAAAAGAAAGAGTGCAAAAGGGTACCACCGGGGGCCCTAAACCCTAAACCTTAAACCCAAAACCCTAAAACCTAAACCAAAAAGAAACAGTGCAAAAGGCTACCACTGGGGGCCCTAAACCCTGGACCCTAAACTTTAAACCCGAAACCCTAAAACCTAAACCCAAAAAGAAACAGTGCAAAAGGGTAGCATTGGGGGTCCTAAACCCTAAACCCTAAAACCTAAACCCAAAAAGAAACAGGGCAAAAGGCTACCACTGGGAGCCCTAAACCCTAAAACCTAAACCCAAAAAGAAACAGGGCAAAAGGCTACCACTGGGGGCCCTAAACCCTAATCTTTAAACCCACAACCCTAAAACCTAAACCCCAAATAAGAAACAGGGCAAAAGGGTACCACTGGGGGCCCTAAACCCTAAACCCTAAACTTTAAACCCTAAACCCTAACGCCTACACCCAAAAAGAAACAGTGCAAAAGGCCACCACTGGGGGCCCTAAACCCTAAACCTTAAACCCTAAACCCTAAAACCTAAACCCCAAAAGAAACAGTGCAAATGGGTACCACAGGGAGCCCAAACCCCGCAACCCCAACCTTTATACCCTAAACCCTAAACCCAAAAAGAAACAGGGCAAAAGGCTACCACTGGGTGCCCTAAACCCTAAACCCAAAAAGAAACAGTGCAAAAGGGTACCACTGGGAGCCCTAACCCTAAACCTTAAACCCTGAACCCTAAAACCTAAACCCAAAAAGAAACAGGGCAAAAGGCTACCACTGGGGGCCCTAAACCCTAAACCCTAAACTTTAAACCCAAAAACCTAAACCCAAAAACAAACAGGGCAAAAGGGCCTAAACCCTAAACCCAAGACCCTAAACCCTAAAACCCCAAAACCCTAAACCTTAAACCCAAAACCCTAAAACACTTAAACCTTAAACCCAAAACCCTAAACCCAAACAACCCAAAACCCTAAACCCTAAACCCAAACCCAAACAACAAACCCAAAAGCCCCAAAACCCTAAACCCTAAACCCTAAAACCCCAAAAGAAACAGGGCAAAAGGGCACCACTAGAAAAAACCGAGGAGCTTCTTCTCCAGGCAGAGAAGTACAGCGCGCTCCTCAGTAGATCCGGCATTTTGGGTGTAAGGTAGGGGCCTTTAATAATTAGAGTTTAGGGTTTAGGCTTTGGGGTTTAGGGTTTAGGGTTTAGGGTTTAGGCTTTGGGGTTTAGGGTTTAGGGTTTGGGGTTTGGGGTTTAGGGTGTAATGTAGGACCTTTAATAATTAGAATAGGGTTTTGGTGGCTCCTTTAAAGGGTTCCTTCAAGGGTTCTATCAGGGCTACTATAAGGGTTTAGGGTTTAGGGGCCTTAAGAACTGGAACAGTTTTTTTGGGGGTTCCTTGTTATAACTATGGTACAATCGGCCCCAAAACCCTAATTCTAATTATTAAGGCCCCTACATTAGAAATTTAATTAAGGTTTTGGCGGCTTAGAGTCCGGGATAGGGTCTATACGGTTTCGGCTTAGGGTTTGGGGTTTCAAGAGTTTGGGAGTTTAGGGTGTACCTAGAGTCTCCAGCGTAGTTGCTTTCTGGGTTCCCTTATAGGATTCTATATATATATATATAACTTGGTCTTCCCCCCCCAAAAAAAAATAACCACAATGGAGACTACGGGTCCTTTGACTGCAGGTCCCTTATGGATCCCTTTACACGAAGCCTTACGGAATCCTTTCGGGTTGAGAGTAGGATTCAGGGTGAGACAGGGTTTCCGTGCGGGTCGAAGCTTGGTTCTACGGCGATCTAAACTGAACTTCAGGCCGCAAGGGATTAGTTCTTTTTAGGATTTATAGAATGTAGGGTGTAGGGTTGTAGGGTTTAGGGTATGGGGCAGTCTTACGTTTTTAAGATGTCTTATGTGACCCTTGGGGTTTCAAGCATTAGAAGTAGGTTTCAGGGTGCCCGGTTGTAAGACCTACCTGACTCCGTAAGTTCAGTATTAAAGAACATAAGTGCACTTGCCTAAGGGTCCATGTGCCCAATAGTAGGTACTTTGGCCCCAAAGTGTCCAAATATGGACTACTTTAAGGCCAAAGTATCTATCCACTATTTGGGTACATGGACCCTTAGGGCTTGGGAGCCTATGGAATCCAAAAGTGCACCGGGCTTCAAAGCCCAAAGCATCAGGCCGAAAGCCTGGGCCCTTACATCGAAGTCCTATTGCCGACATCTCACCGAACACCCAGCCTTGGCTAGCCTACCTAAAGGATCATTGGGACTTAGTAAGTAAGGCTATTAAGATTCAAGGTTTAGGGTTTAGGGTCTAGGGTTTAGGGTTTGGGGTTTAGGGTTTGGGGTTTAGGGTTTAGGGTACTTAAGGGATCATTGGGACTTAGTCAGTAAGGTTATTGTTAGGGTAGCTATACTTATGACTACTTATGACCCCAATTAAGGTACTTATAAGCGTACGTACTAAGTCCCATAATCCTCCAAGTATGCGATAACGATGGACGCGTGTCTGTACCCTGCCCCTCAATCTCGAAGACCGTCTCGCTGACGTTCTTCACCAGTCCTGCTTGTGCTTGGTGTCCGGGTTAGGGGTTCAAGCTATGATACATGTGCCCAGGGTTCAACATTCAGGGTTTACCGACAAACGCCTCAACGATCGGGACAGGGTTGGATGTATACTATGACGCTATGCTGTGCTGCTATGCAACCGAGAAAGTTGCAAAGGCAGAAGTGTAATCATGATTCAGGCAAAAACGATGGATGCTTCAGGGTGTATCGAGGACGGCGTGTAAATTTCAGTCCCGAGGGTCTGTTGCTTGATAAGCTTAAGGCAATATATTTAGGCCAGACCCTGGAGTCAAAACACCCTGGGCAGTTTACTTTACTTGTAAGTATGGTTATAACTACCTTGATCGAGTTAAAAGTAGCTATAGGTATCTCGTAATAATAGCCTTGGTTACTAAGTCCCATGATCCTTTTAAGTACCCTAAACCCTAAACCCTAAACCCTAAAGCCTAAACCCCAGGGGGGTGGATCATAAGGCATACGCGACCCTTAAAGTAGGGTTTAGGTCTCAGGGTTTAGGGTTTAGGGAGCCCCTGAGCTTTTAAGACCTTTGAAAGCCCTAACCGTAGCGCCAACTACGCGAGACTTCGCAACGAAACCCTAAAGCCCTATACTGGGTTTAGGGTTTAGGGGGACCGTAAAATCCTGAAGGCCCACCAACACGCCCCCCAAAACCGCTACAGTTTTCCTGCAAGCTGACCGGCGGCAACCGGAGGAGCGGATTTCAAGCCGAGCCTGGGGGTTTCGGGAGCCACACAAGCGGGAAACACCAACAGCAGCAGCACCCCTATAAGGCCAACACCATGATGACGACGACGTTGACGTTGCTGTACATGGCTGATGATGATTGAGGATGGTGGTGATGATGATGATGATGCTGGTGATCCTGGCTATCTACAGTAGAACCCCAAAAGTTGGAGACCCACTACCCGACTAGCCTCAATCCTTAAGAGTGATGCATAGGCAATCCCAGCACTGATTGTCCGAAATCCGGTTTCCAACTTTTTGGGTTTACTATAGATCATGCAGATCATCATCAGCAGCAGCATCATCATCTTCGTGGTCATTGTCATCGTGATCCTTGCCGCCATTAGCGCCATCATCGTCATTATCATCATCATCATCAACATCACCCATAGCAGCAGCGCCACAGACCAGAGGTCGTTATCACACGAACCTTCCGCTCTCAGCAGCAAAGCCTCGCTTCAATGGTGGTACGAGAGATAAGAATACGGCTTCATAAACTCCGGGAGGGCATTCACATGGATTTCAGTGCTTGTTGTAAGCATAAACTTCGCTGCATCCTGCTACATGGCCAAACCTCGAACCGTGAAGCCCAACGTCACAGACAGCGTTTGTGTCTACTGACTGCTCTTGCACTGACTGTCATACCCAACCCCTTGCCCTTCCTCTTTGCCACAACTACCATTCTAGCAGTACTTAAGCCGTATAAGGATCCGTACGGTTCTTGACATCGTTGCAAGAAATCCGGACACCGTGAATCTGATCTTTGAGCGTTCGTTTTTCAATCTCAGAACAGGAACAGGTTTAGGGTTAAGGGTTTAGGGTTCAGGGTTCAGGGTTTAAGGTTTAGGGAACCCATGTGCCGGCCAGGGACTTGACCATGCGCTTGCCCAGGGCCCAGTCAATATCCTTTCCACGGGCATGCCTCATCTTGATGGCGGTGCCCTAAGGGTCCATGTGCCCCAATAGTCTATACTTTGGCCTTATAAGGTAGTCCCAATATAGGTACTTTAGGGCCAATGTTCCACTATTAGGGTGCATAGACCCCTTGGGTGATGGCGGTGCTGAAGGGTTTCGGGTCCTGCTTAGAGCTGACAGTCTTGGGAATCGGCTGCGCGGGGTTCTGAGTGCGGAGATTAGGACTTGGGGGGTTTAGTGGGACCTACCTGTGGAGCAAACACCTACCTTGTTAAGGACTTATATATAGAAACCGTAATGGGGAACCCTAAAAAGGTAGGTTTTTCGGCTACAGGTAAGGCTTAGGAGCTGAAAGGCATGGGATTCTCACGGCAACATCCTGCACTGCACCGCTCAACTGTAAAGCCCTGAAGCCCAACACCATGACAAACCCGCAAACTTAAAAGAAAGGTCCATGTACCCAGCAATCATACGCTTGAAAACTATGTAGCCAGCAAATACTACAGATTTCCAGATGAGATCTCTCTTATAAGGGCTCGGCACTGACACGCTTAAGGTAACTCTGAACACTACACCCTAAAAACTATGAACCCTCTATATAGGATGAACGATTCATCATAAATCCGATGGATGAACGACTCATCATAAATCCGAAAAATCAAAAAAGGTTGCTTTTCCTGACCTGCCGATAGGGCCAGCGGCTGTGGAATAGGCATGCGGATGTGGATTTCAGATGCAGTCTGCGTCCATGAGTATCCTGGGCGCAAGAGTTAAGTCTGTGGTATACGGAATCGCATGGGTGCTACACGGAGGAGGGCGCAGCATGCAGGAATGCGTCTTTGCTTTGGGGCTCTACGGTTCAGTTTATTTGGGGGAGAGCCTCACCTCTGGGTTACTTGTCTTCAGCACCTTGTCATATATAGCGGTATATCACTCGCAATGGCAATCTCGGATCGAACTTATAGTCACCTTACCCTATGCTTCTAAGGGAGCTTATAGTTAGGGCCCTAGACCGCTTAAGGACCCAATAACAGGGTCCCTGGAAGCCGGGAGTCCTAAACCCTAAACCCTAAACCTTAAACCCTAAGCCCTATAAAACCTTAAACTCTAAGCCCTAAACCCTAAACCTTAAACCCAAAGCCCTAAACCCTAAACCTTAAACCCAAAGCCCTAAACCCTAAACCTTAAACCCTAAGCCCTCAACGCTAAACCTTAAACCCAAAGCCCCAAACCCTAAACCTTAAACCCAAAGCCCTAAACCCTAAACCTTATACACACATCCTCATGACAAATCATCCGGTTGCAGACCCGAAAGTTGCGGCAGCCATGTGCTTGAGCGACTTTCAACTGGGCTGTAAGCACAGTAGGGACACGAGTAATGTAGGGGCCTTAATAATTAGACTAGGGTTTCGGGGTTCATTATAGTATAGTTTTAATAAGGAGCCCCGAGAGATAATACTGGTCATTATTTATTCTTCTATAGAAATTAAACTACACTCAGAACCACCAAGTAGAAACTCCAACTGGAAATTCTGCTTCCAGGGGCTACCCCAAGCCCTAAACCCAAAGCCATGCGATGCGAAGCCGAAGACCTACAGTCGACTCGAAAAGCCCTACAACATAATACAGAGTTCTAACCGATTAGGAATCTTTCTTCCATGAAAGTCCTTAATATCATCGTACTAGAAGATACCCCAGAATCCGTACTCTTGTCAGTAAAAAGTCATAAGGACCCTTAGGGGGGTAGGGGGGCCTCAATGCCCGTAATAAGGACCTAAGAAGGCCTGTTCGAGGCCCTACCCCCCTCCCCCTAACCCCTCTGAGGGTCCCTATGATTAAGGCCCCCCCATATTGCTAGAAGGGCCTTAATAATTAGCATAGGGTCTTGGGGTATATTATGCTATAGTTATTAAGAAGGAACCTCCACAAATAGTATAGGTATTTAGTTAGGCCCCTATATTAAACCCCAAGGGTCCATGATGACAAGAGTCCATCGCCACCGCCTTGGAGCTGCACGCGAAGTCCGTCAGGCACGGGCGGAAGCACAGCGGCGACAGCAACTTGGCCGAATTTAGTCCTCGATGCGGAGAGCGGTTACGGCTGGTAGCTCTGGGCTATACAGGGTTTGAGACTCATTTTAGGGTTTAGGGTTCAAGGTTTACGGGAAATGGTTGCGTGATGTTACTTAGGGTCTGTCGCCTTGTGTGCTCTACTTAGACATGGCTTCGTCTCCTGATCCGGATAGTTACTACACTACTGAACTCCGCCCCAGATCCACCAGTGCAGAAAGAAGCAGTTTCAACCCATCGCCCCGAAATCTGAAATCTGAATGGTCCTGACATGGACGGCTGCTTATGGTTTGAGGGTTCGGACTCAAGGTTCAGGCCTTGGGGTTTCCCCCGGGTTGTGCGTTGTGGTTTGTTTCCTGCTTCCCTCGTCGGATTTGGGTCTGCTTGGGGGTCTTCGATAGTGTCATCATCATACTCTCCTCCGTCTGCTTGCAGTCTTTGGCATTATCATCATGGTTGGTGGACCCTCCTCGCCTTTCAGCAGAATAGTGTGGTTCGGGTGCTTAGGATTTTGTAAGGGCAGTTATGAAATATCCTAAACCGGTACCTAGCCCTCAAGATTATTTCTAGCTGGGGTTTAGGGTCTCATTCATATTAATCACCAATAAGGGACCCTAAAGGTCCAAGTACCCATTATTTAAGGAATTTGGGGCCTTGTTGAGTACCTAAAACCATAAATGAGGACTATTTGGACATTTAGGGGGAAGCAACAGTTCAAAACCCTAAACCCTAAACCCCAAACTGGTACCTGTGGTGTAATCCCAAGGACGGCCAAGCCGCTGGCAAACACCTGCTTTGGGGTTCAGCGCTTCCACCACCTTAGATTCAGGGTTAGCGTTTAGGGTTTAGGGGTTTAGGGTTTCGGGTTTAGGGTGGCGTTCATCAACATCTTCTAAGGGCCGTACAAATTAGAATAGAGTTCCGGGGTATGGTGTATCAGGGTTATTAAAAGGACTGTAAGGAACGGAAACACTACCAACCATTCAGGCCTCTATCGCACAGTATCCTAATTCAGGGTATGGTTCTTGAATTCAGTGAAGTGGAGGAATCCGGAGAGGCTTTTGCGTGAGATGTTGATGCTATTTGGGTCTCTTGGGTTTAGGGCTTGAGGGTTTAGGGTCGGGTTCTGGGTCGATGTAGTACCTAGTGCGGCGTGTACTCGGATTTACGGCACATGCCTTCGTTGGGAAAACCACAAGTCGCAAGGATGTTGCTCAGCTTCGTGCCCAAGCCTTAACTTAGATTGAACCCTCAGCCTGAACCCTTAAACCCCTGAGCCGCAAGATATACCAGGCCTAAACCATACCTTAAGCCTGCAAGCCCATACCGAGCCAACACCCAAGACGGGTTTAGCAGTAGGTTCCTCAGTGCATCATCCAGGATCTTACTTCCCAAATAAGCCAGGGAAATAAAAGGTTAAACTTTCAGATTACTACTGAATTATAAGAACCCAAAAAGTTTAAAGGTTGGGTATTGGGGAACTAAGGGATGATGGGGGGCGAGGCTTTATAGGGTGCCGGAGCTCCAGAACAGAACAGAACAGAACAGAACAGAACAGAACAGAACAGAACAGAACAGAACAGATCAGAGCAGAACAGAACAGAACAGAACAGAACAGAACAGAACAGAACAGAACAGAACAGGGCTTCGACGTCTGTGACGAACGTAGGGGCCTCGATGAGTAGAATAGGGTTTTGGGCTCCTTTATCGTATAATAGTTATAGTAAGGAACCCTATAAGCAATAAGATTGTTAAGTATTTAGGCTTCTATATATTACACATCGACATCCTTGTTACTTAATCAGGCTCCGCTGAAGTAGGGCCCTCCAAACTCTATGCCACACTGGAGCCGACTGAGAGGTTTTGGGTTGAAGGGTCCCGGGTTTAAGGGATTAGGGGTTCAGGGCACCACCCCTAAACCCTAAACCCTAAACCCTAAACCGCCACCACGCTGAACATCTCTAGACCCAACGATCCTGCAAGCGAAGCACATGCCTGCCAACTCTAGACCCGGGCTCCTCATCACGAAGCCCCCGATCCCAATATCTCTACCTGTAGTCTCCATTCTAGTTCCTTTTGGGGATACATTCTATAACCCTGAATATATAATTGGTTAAACCAAAAAAAGGAACTACAATGGAGACTACAGGTAAACTCCGCTATATCATTTACATCCTGAACCTTGAACCCCTCAACCCACCCAACATCTCTCAACACTGAACACCCCAAACCGAAATCTACAACTCAGTGACCACGCACCTGCAGGGTCGTGTTCAGCTCATCCTCACTGGCCAGGTCGATCTTGTTCACCACGACGACCTTTAGAAGTTCTTGTACCGAGCTTAGGGCTTTGGGGGTTTAGTGTTTTGGGTTTGGGGCTTTGAGTTTAGGGTTTGGGGTTTAGGGGCGTGCCTGCAAACTGAAAGCCGCTCTACGATGCTACAAACTTGAAGTATTCGCGTTTTTGGCAGTCTTAGGAATTGGCCGTGATGCTAGTATCGCAGCATGTGTCTCCTACTGATGCAAGAAAGCAGTGGTGCATCCTCGTCATGGTGTCATGCCTGGGTCAAACACCGAAACAGTTCATCTGTCAATTCGTACACGGCCTAGCGCACGGTGCATTGGCAGCATTACGGTTATTGCCATTTCGAGTATGATTATGACCACCGATACTACTATCAGTACTGTATTCACACCGGGCTACAGGTCCACCTTCTGCATGACATGGCCGATGAGCAGCTTCGAAGCTGGGAAAAAGCTGGACAAACGCGGTTTTGAAACACCCCTAACCCCTAATCCCTAACCCCTAAACCCTAAATCCTAAACCCCTGAACCCTAAACCCGAACCCCTAAACAACCCCGATTGATGAAAACCCGATCCCGAGGCCTAGACCACTGAGCCAGGAAATGGTGATGGGTCGCTTGCCCTCTGATCAGACTCAGTTTAGGGCTCGGCACTATAGAGTTTAGGGTTAGGGTTTAGGGGTTTAGGGCTCGGCAGTATAGCTGTGGGGTCGTGGCCTACTATGTCAAAGGGTTCGAGGATGCATGTAGGGGTTGATATGTTCAGAAGCGGTAGGTTTTTTCGGAATTCACCAGGCATTAGCCTCCATTTTCTAGAATGACTGGGCATCAAGAGTTGGAACAGTGTGTAGGGAATATATATGTATGTATATATATATATATAATGAAGAGGGCCTGTAAGTTACCTACACAGGAGCATATATATATATATATAGAGACTATATATATATACACACATATTATCTATATATGTTTATGTAGTTATATATATATATATCCATAACTGTATTGCAGACTGCAACATGAGTCGAGATGGGCATCGACTATACATTGCGAACGATCGCAGAACCGCTGGGCTCCTCTCGTGCCCGAAGCTTTCAGCCCCCACCTCCCCAAAACTCAAAACCCCAAAGCCCCTAAACCCTAAACCCTAAACCCTAAACCCTAAACCCCAAAGCCCCTAAAAAGCTTAGGGTGTAGGTTGGTTGGTTGGTTGGTTGGTTGGCTGGTTTAGGGTTTAGGGTTTAGGGTTTAGGGCTTAGGGCTCAGGGTTTAGGGTTTGGGGCCCCGAAGCCCCTTAACCCCAAAACCCCCAAACCCTTAATCCCCCAAACCTGGGCCAGACCGCTGAGTTTTTCAGCTCCAGAAAAAGGCCGCAGAAAGTCCCTATAGGTTGAATTTAGGTGTAACATAACACTTATGAAAAACCTATTGGATTTATTAAGGCCCTTATATCTGTCTGTCTATCTATCTATCGATCTATCTACCTATATATGTATCTGTATATGTATATGTACACATATATTACATTACACACGTCTGTTCTGCAGCCACAATGGCGTCTGCCAACTCCACCTGTTCTGCGAGAAGCTGACCCACGCCCTCTGTAGTTTGTCTCTGCCTGGAATGGTGCAGTGACCCTAAACCCTACACCCTACACCCACCCCACCACGAGCTTTGGGTTCAGGAGCTTCAGACTTCGGACGACAACGACCACAGTCGTATTCCTCAGGCCTTAAGGGTCCATGTGCTCAAACAGTATATACTTTGGTCTTAAAGTAGTCTCTTTATATGTACTTTGGGGGCCAAGGTATAGGACGCTTAGGGATGGGCGACCCCATCCCCAGGGGACGCGCAACGTAGAGTATCAAGAATGCAAGTATTGGCAGTAGACAAGCCCAGAATGTTGTGAATTGTGAGGCTTAGGGCTTAGGTTTTGGGTTTAGAAGTAGGGTGTAGTTTGAGGACTAAAGAGGAGGATGATCGAGCTCGTAAAGACGCCCCTTTGTCAAGGAGATTTTCTGCGCACCCCTCGGACCTGTATTAACCCGCCTCCCATCCCTGTCGCTCTGTGGCAAACCCTAACAAATGGTATAATTATACTTTGGCCTTTAAGTGGTCCCTATATATAGGTACTTTGGGGCCAACGTATATACTATATGAGTACGTGGACCCTTAGGGAAAACGAAGGCGAAGATCTTCCCATGTTTAGTCTTCCTGTGCTGTTGCTGCCTCGCCTCAAGGTTGCCGGGGTTGGGGGAGCAGTGTTAAAGCTATTTCGAGTACTTGCTCACCCTTACATGTGTACCTGAACTCCAGAACAGCTAGCCTCATGGGGCCCCTTCTAGTAACCTCCTCTTATATAAAAATATATTCATCTATATATATATATATATATGTAGACATTGAA